>BQNB010064224.1:0-35397 GCA_026074375.1 Tanacetum coccineum
TATATATCTTGTGCTGTTGATCTTGAAGTAACATGCCCCGGATCCTTATTCCGCTGCGACCCATTTTGGGGGTGTTACAAGGATTATGAGAACCGGAATTGAAACATATTACTTGAGTCATATTAGGCCAAGTATTAGTGGATAATGAAAATTGCATCTTTGCTACACTTTATTAGACAAATGCAGGAATTCTATTGTATTCTAAAATGAGAATGACTACTAGCGAATCTATTACACTAGAAATTCATTTTAACCTAACGGTTGAATTGCTTCTAGGAAGGAGGTTAAGTTTGTGGTATAACCTATAAAAATGTTCGTGTTTAGCCTGAATTGAGCATCACTAGTGATAGTCTCATATTCATTCTCTAACTTGATTAAATGGATCTTTCTAAATATGCCTAATGTTAGTTTACATTGATGAACTTTGTATTTCATTAGGATTGCTTATTAAATAAGTAGTAATTAAGATTCTCTTTAGTCAATCTAGACTACTTGCACCTCGCGTATGTATTTTTGTGATTTCAAAATGTTAACTTATTCTCATGAGATATAATTATATTTTCTTCATGCTATTTTAATACTCAATGATTACTTACTTTATTGTTGAATGCATAATTATTTGGATGGTTTTGTTTTTGGTTAGTGATTGCAGCAATCTTATACACGTAATTATATAATATAGTATGAAAGAAAATTACCAAACTACCATTGAGGACAAAGGTAGAAAGGAAAATCTTCACAAATATATATATTATACATATATTAACCGGGAAGTATGATTCCCAGGTCGTTTCCCCAACGATTTATGAAATTGAAACCACGTTTTTGTTTGGACAATGATTTGAATGATAACGAAGATTGATTTGATTATCTATTTCTACAAATTAAAATCAACAATTAAAATAAGCAAACAATAACAATTAAGCTAGAAAATAAATAACGGGCACGAAGAAAATGCAACAAATAAGCAATTAAACTAAAATTTAAGCCTACGAATGCAAATTTAATTTCTAAACCTAAATTAAGACAAAAGAAAATTTTAAGAAAAAGAAAATTATATATATATATATTTTTGATTATTTTTGTATTTATTATGACTTAAAAACTAATTAAATGAATTAAAATCCTAGAAAATAGCAAATTAATTCCTAAAAATTCTAAAAAATGATTTTCTAACTTAGAAAAGTCTAAAATATTATAAAAACTCAGAAAACTATTTTTAACTACTTTTAATAATAAAATCCTATTTTATAAAACTAATTTAAAAAGTGAAAAATAAAAATTAAGATCTAAAAAGAGTAAAAATGATTTTAATGAATGTAAACCTAAAAGTAATTATTCTAAAACTAAAAACTATTTTTTTATATTTTTCTAAAAACTTTTTATATTTTTTATGGCTTTTTTAATTTTTTAACTTTCGAAAATTAGTTAAAAATAACAAATGATTATGAAAAATTCTAAAAAAAACAAGAAAAGTCTAAAATCCTAAGAAAAATAAGCTGGCTAGCCCAGCTTATCGAATAAGCTCTAAAAAGTCACTAATAAGCCACGAAGTGGCTTGGGCTTATAAGGCCCAAAAAGTAGTCAATGAGCTATTGAAGCACAATGGTAAGAGTAAGGGTTTGTATGCAGGAGGTCATGGGTTCAAGTCCCACTCTCAACCTTTTTGCATTTTTTTTATTTTTGAAAACTTATAAAAGAAAAGTTATAGAGGATACTTTTTTGAACTACTTTAATAAAATAACCATAAGCTCAAACTCAATTTTAAAAACAAAATCAGCTTTTGAAACAAGCTGTTACAGAAAGTGGGCTTATGAAAGCCAAAAAGCAGTTTTTCATTCAAACACTAGCATAGACTCCAATTAAGCTTCATTTTCAAATCCAAAAGTTGTTTCTGAAAGCTTATAATATCTTATAATATCTAGTAACTAAGTTTAATAAGCTAACTAATCTAATAACACTTTAAGTCCATTGAATTTAAGGATCTAAGCTGCAAACTCAGGAAATAACACTTTTAGCTCAAGAACCAATTAAGTTATAATCTTCAATAAGCAACAACAGAAGCTTATCTTTGAAAACTTATCACTCTACTATTAAGCTAAAAATCCAAATCATAAAAACAAATCCTTCAAGTTTGAAATTAAAATGAGAAATCAAAATCTTACATATCTACTATTTTTTGGTTTTTTTCGAATTCTATGAAATTGAGAAACTAATTTACCTTAGATAACAAGCTAGAAATTGAAAAGACCAGTTTTAAACTAACTTAATAACATGTAAACTCTAAGCTCACTGAATTTTAAGGATTAAAAACTACTTTAGCTAACTTAAATTTGAACTATGTAGACTGCAGTTTGAAACTACACTACTCTATCTGATGCACAATCAAAATAGGTTATACCCAATAACGCTGACCTTAAGGCAAACTAGCTTTTGTAACACACCAAATGAAGTGTGTACAAACATTCCCAAAAAAAAAAACAATATCCAAGCTTGAGAAAGCTTGGATCAAAAATCTCTTACTAGCTTAAATAGAAAATTTCCACTGGTGCACAGACTTAAAAATTAAGCTTTAACTTGCTAAATTTTAAAATTCAATCTATGAAACTAACTTCATTACTGGTTTTACGTGATTATAAAACTGATTTTAACAATTAGCACAACTAAATTTGACTTTTAGAGGACAAATATCACTAATCCAAACACTCCTTTAGAAATTTCAAAATCCATTTAAGCTTATAATATTGAAATCTATTGAACAAATTTTGTATACCAGATCATAACTAACTTATAATCACCTTAATAAAGCTATAACAACAAACAAATAAGCCAGAATCTAACAGCTACTTATTATGCTAATATTTTTTTATTTTTAATGATTTTTAAGACAAAACATGAAAATCTAAGATCTACACTACTAAACTCAAAAACAGATAATCAAACATATTCAATAAGCATAATAAGATGACAATAAGCATAAATAAGCAAGATTATAAGCAAAATAAGAAAATTATAAGCTAGAAAATTAAGACATGAAGGGAAATAAGGAACTTACAAATGCCTTAGCTAAACAAAAGCTAATTAATGCTCAAAGAGCTTTCTACAAGCTCTAGCTTATCAATGATAAGCTAGTAAAGGTCCCATAAGCTCTTCCATTGTAATCTTATCATCCAAGAGCTCAAATCCATAATAGCAAAGGTAATAAACTGATTTTAAAGGTTTAAGTATATTAGATGATTATCTTGAGCTCAATTTGAGCTTAGAGACTCAAAGAGCTTGTATGGAGCTTATTAGAGCTTTTGTAACAGTAATCAAACATTTGAGCTTAATAAGAGCTTATGACAGATTATATAAAGGAAAACTTGATTTCACTAATAGAAAACTGGTTACAACTCTTTAGAAAAGGAAGTTACAATAAGCTGAAAAAGTTACATTACTTAAGCTAAAGTTTCAAAAGCTAAAAATACAATTAAGCTAAATTTTTAAAAGCTAAAAACTAGATAGTGTGATTGTGTGAATGTGAGGGGCTATTTATAGCCTGCAAATGAAGCTTCTAGGTCATAGCCACGCTCTTCAATCCCTTGATCTTGACCATTCAATCTTCTCTTATCATTGGATCCTCATATTTGGCCGTTGGATTAAATGAATGATCACACGGATTGCCAACGTGGCATTCTATATGTCCGACCTTGTGTTCTTCTTTTATGAGCATTTTAGTGCATATCCCACTTGATTGGTGTGTTTTCATGCTATATCAGCGTGTCTTCTCTTTTGGGAATTGGCCAATCAAAGCTCCTCAATGATGTTTTTCCTTGCCATGTCAGTCCTTGATACTTGAATTGCATAGCCACATCCTTAATTTTCATTTACCCTTTGTTTTGAGCCCAAGGTAAATTGAAGAAGAAGATAAACAGTAACAACCACCTTTCGCGCGTTTTTTACTTATAAAGGGGTGCGTTTGATTTTTTCTTTGACCCGGGGACAATGGGCTTTGACTTAGGGCTTATATAAAAAAGATTGGGCCAAGGGTGTGTTTTGGGCTCGGGTAGAGTTAACAGGTTTTGGATTTAGGTTATTATAAGGAGATAATGAGTGTTAACACTTTATATTAAAGAGTTAACACCGTTAAGGCTTAGGGATTATTTATGAAACTAGGTTTAAACTATGAGGGTTGTTTTGGGAGTTTTTGGGAGTTTTGCCTTCTTGTGGTTGACTAATATTGACCAAGGGTTGACTTTTGTTGACCTTTGATAGCATTATCCCGGCTCTTGTATTCTTTTTCCTTTCCCGTGTCCGTGTTTGTCCGGTTTTAACCGTTTTCTTGTGATATTTGCATTATCCGTACCTACATATTCACAAAGACAAAACAAGCATTATTCAAGCATTTTAAGCATAATTTTGCCTTTTAGGGCCATTTTTGATATAAAACGGATATGTGTTTTCACACATATCAACACACCACCTACAATGAATATTTAATCTTCAACAGAACCAACAACTCCAACTACAAATGTTCATGCTGAGGAAAACAACGATAATCAAGCAGAAGATACACAGGTTCAACAAGCTGAATTTTTTAATCCTTTCTGTACACTGGTACGAGAAGTTGCTGAGTCTTCCTCATGGAATATTGATAATTCAAATATGCATACCTTTTATCAACCACACGATTCCGAATACCGATGGATAAGAGATCACTAGTTATCTCAAGTTCGTGGAAATCCATCCAAGCTAGTGCAAACAAGACGACAACTTGCATCCGATCCTAAAATGTGTATGTTCGCACTCACCGTGAGTACTGCTGAACCAAAAACCATTAAGGAGGCAATGGCATTCGATCCAGAGAATGCCCCAATAAAAGGTTAATTCATCGTCCTCAGACTTATCATTGTCCAAACAAACGTTTTAAAACGTAATCACAGACATAAATATCAGTAAAAATCGCTAAACACTACTCATATTTGCAACTTGTGACTTTTTACTCCCGACATTTATTGTATCTTAGGTGAAATTTGCTATTTGAATTTTCAACCATGGAATCACAACGTTTTGCAACATACTTATGCTCACGGTTCACCAAAAGGAACTATTGAGTTTGAAGGCTGAGATCATCCTATGTAGTGTCTTTCGTCTCGGCACATATCAACCTTGCGGCTAAGTGACCAGGCTTTTTGACACACCAACAGGACTAAGTATTGGGACTCACGGACCTTATGTTATAAAAAACTCTCTAGTTTCCCTGAATTATTGCCACGCTTATAAAATAGTATAGCCAAAGTTCAAAAAGCTATTTGAATTTAACAAAAAAGAAATATTTATTAATTTAATACTTAATATTATACATTTATGTAGTGTAACCCTTGGGGGAAAAAAAACCCCCTTTTTTAGAAGGCTGCAATCATTCGGTGTGAGCCGGCAAGGTGACAGCTAACCTTTTATCATCTCGGATTTTTATTCTTTACTATGTGGCTTTCTTTAGAAGTCTTACCACACTCGGTTGTGAGCCGGCAACAAGACGGTAGTTAACTTTTATCAGCACACAGCTTTTTATTATGTTCTATTTTTTTTTTTTTTCATTATTTCATTCACTACAATTTTTTTTATATTGAGAATACTTCTTTTAAAAAATCATGTATAAATTACTACTAAGGACTAAATTTTTTGCTATATATTACATAAAAATTGTTGATTTAAGTTTAATCTCCAAAAACAGCACGTATATTAATCTGGTTAAGAGTTTATGAGAGAAAAAGCAACAAGTTACATACATGAGCTCTTAAGATTTCCAACTAATCCTTGCTTAGCATCCAACTCATGATTAACTCTATCATTTTTCATTCATCGTGAATTCTCGCGAACGCTTAGCCTAAAAGTTAAGAAACAAGCTAGGAGCTCATCCAACCGCTCGATTGGTTGAGTCGAAATTTAATCTTATGATACCAAGCTAGAAAGTTCAAAATTGTGTCAAAAAACACTTATTGTATTTTGAAATTTTAAAAAATTTTATTATTTTTGTGGAAAATTTTGATGGGGGAAAACGGTGGGTTCTGTGGAACACACGGGCCAAAAGTAGGTAAGAATCATATTGAAGATTAATTACTACCCCATATACTTAAATCAAATATTGTCATCAATGTTTTCTAGCTAAGGACTTTAAAAAAACCCCATACTAGAACTCCAAAAAGTTTATGCATAACTCATGCTGAGAAAGTATCACAAAATCTTTAGCCGTTTATAAGTGTGCTATAGATATAATGTTTAGACGATAATAATCTTTAGGATATCGGATTTCCACCAAACTAATGGCAAGCAATAGGCTAGGAAGCTCGAGTGGTCCGGGACCAAAACACGAACACGGAGTCTTCATAAAATTTAGATGAATTCCTGCAAAACAATCACAAGTACAAACAACAACAAGAATCGGAAGAGTACAAGCCTCCTCACATCACAATAGAAAATAAGAAAGAAAATAGAAAATGGATAAGCATGGGGTACCTCCCACGAAGCGCTTTGTTTTTGGTAACCGAGTCACATAGCTTGACTCGATCCCTGGAATTCATTCGTCCTTAGGGAAAGTATGGAGATCCGGACAACCATTGTGGTCGCTGTGTGTCCCCTCCGAAATTGTGCCTTAAGTTCTGTGGCAATTCACTTTGATGTTTGATCCGTCGGTATGTAGTAATTTTGCTGTCGCCAATATGGAAAACTGGGTTATATGAAACGGGCCTGTCCATAAGGTTTTAAGCTTCCCCGAAAGAGGAATATATTTAGACGTAGAGTGTAAGAGCAAGACTTGATCACCAAACATTGAAAATGCGGTTTTTGAATCTTTGGAATCGTGAAGCTTCTATCAGTCTCTCCTTTTAAATCTAAGTATTCTCGTTATAGCTTGATCACGTAGCTTATTAAGTTCATTAAGTTGCAGCCTTCCGATGATCGCCCAGGTTTTAAGATCAAAATTAGCCCATGTTTAATGCCCATACGCTCTATGATCTAATTCGATAGGTAGATGACTGAATTTCCCATACGACGTGCTTGTAAGGGGTGCATCCATTGGTGTCTTATAACGGTACAAATGCCTATAGAGCGTCATCAAGCCGATCGCGATACACGAAGGCTCGGTTTTCTCCAACCGTACTTTCTTAAAATTGTTTTAACCTACGATTTGACACCTCGACTTGACCACTCGTTTGGGGGTGGTAAGCGGTAGCAAGACGATGAGTGACCCCATACTTAAACATTACTTTAGCAAATTTGTCATTACAGAAATAGGTCCTACGATAGCTTATAATAGCTCTCGGTGTACCGAATCGGGCGAAAAGAGATCTCAAAAACTTAACTACAACTCTAGCATCGTTAGTGGGGAGCGCCTTGGCTTCAACCTATTTAGATAGGTGATCAACGACTACGAGTATGTATTTATTTCCTCTAGATGACAAAAATGGTCCTATGAAGTCTATGCCCTAGACATTAAAGATTTTACATACTTGGATGGAATTTTGTGGCATCTCATCACGTTGTGAAATTTTTCCCTGACGCTGGCATGAGTCATAGTTTTTGACTAACTCATGGGCATCTTTGTAGATTGTGGGCCAATAAAATCCTAAATCAAAAACCTTTTTGGCGGTGTAGTTGGCACCGAATGTCCACCGATTTGGGTGGGTCATTTTGGCAACGCTGTTGGAGGATGTCGAAGTTCTTGGCCCGAAACACATCGCCGGATCACTTGATCCGCACGGGTTTTGAATAGAAAAGGGTTGTCCCAAAAATAGTGTTGAAATTCTTTGAAATAATTTGATTTTCTGCTGAGTTGACATTCCTTTGACAATGAAATTCCCCGCGTGGTAATTTGCAAAATCGGCAAACCACAAGGTACTTGGGTACACGAGAAGTCACCATATTAAGTGTCTCGAGAGGAAAACTTTTGTTTACTTCCTTTGGATCGAGAACATTTTCATACGGGTTTTCTAATCAGGAAAGATGATCGGTCGCGTAGTTCTCGGCTCCCTTCGTATCAATTACTTTAAAATCGAACTCTTGAAGGAGGAGAACCCAACGGAGCAATCGCGCCTTGGCATCTTTTTTAGCAAATAGGTACTTAAGGGCGGAATGATCCGTATACACTATGCTTTTATTCATGATGAGGTATGACCGGAATTTTTTGAAGGCGTACACCACAGCTAACATTTCCTTTTTCGTTGTGTTGTAGTTCAATTCCGCGTCGGTCATTGTTTTGCTTGCATAATGTATAGGCCTAAAGTGTTTCTCAATTCGTTGCCCCAGAACCGCACCTATGGCATAGTCGCTCACATCATACATAAGCTCAAAGGGCTAGTCCTAGTCGGGGGCAATCAGAATTGGAGCTTCGGTTAATTTCTTCTTTAAGGTCTGAAAAGCTTGAATGCATTCCTCGGAGAAAATGAAAGGAGTGTTTTTCTCAAGGAGATGGGTCATGGGTCAAGAAATTTTTGAAAAGTCCTTGATGAATCTACGGTAGAAACCTGCATGTCCGAGAAAACTCCTAATACCCTTGACGGTAGTTGGATGAGGTAAACTTTATCATGGAGTTATTTTGGTTTGGCGATTCTATTCCTTTCTTTTGAGATTTTTATGTCAAAGAAACCATGCCTTCTTCTCCATATAAATGGCTTCTTTTCCTCCCAATTTAGAGCTAAGTTAGTGTCTTCGCACCGTTTAAGCATCTTTTCTAAATTGGAAAGGCACGTTGAGAAAGAATTTCCAAAAACAAAAAAGTCATCCATGAAAACTTCATTTTTCGGTCTTTTCAATATATCATGGAAGATAGCCATCATACACCTCTGGACGTGGCCTGGTGCATTGAATAAGCAGAAAAGAAAGACATGCGGCGGTATAGCAAGCTTCCATATGTGCAGGTGCATTGTAGTTCTTCTCCTGGATCTTTCAGATCGATTGGTATTTGATAGTGACCCGAGAAAGAAAAGAACCATCGAGGATAACAATAGTATTTAATTTCTGCGAGTCTCTCGAGCATTTGATATAAACGGCAATGAAGTGTTCTTTCGGTGGCTTCGTTCAACTTTAAGCGATATCATACAAACTCTCCATCCCGTTACAAGTCTAGTTGGTACTAATTCATTTTCATCATTGGTCACTACGGTCATCCCTCCTTTCTTTGGCACACTTAGATACACTAGGCTTACACCAAGGACTATCCGTCGATTGGCGTAATTATTCCAGAGTCCAAGAATTTTCTTCAACCTCTTTCTGTATTGACATCATGGATCTTTAGATTAACCCTTCTCTGATGTTGGACCGCTGGTTCATAGTCCTCTTCCATTAGAATTTTATGAGAACAAAATTCCGGGTTAATACCCTTTATGTCGGAGAGTTTCCAAGCGATGGCTCGCTTTCGGGACTTTAAAACCTTTATGAGAGTGGCCTTTTCATCGACACTCAAATCTTTGCATTATGTCTTGGCAATTGTTGTTGTCTTCCAAAAATGCATATTCGAGATGAGGCGGTAAATCCTTAAGTTCGACCTCGGGAGGTTCATCAATTGAAGATTTGGCAGTTTTAGCTTCACAAATTTTAAGTTCCTTTCTATTTTCCGGCAAATAATTTCCTTGGTTCGGAGGTGGTGAAGGATCACTATTAAGGAGTGCTTCGAGAATAAGAATGTCCCCTTCTAGGCCATAATAGGATTCATCAACTTTCGGTAAAGTTGGATCGTCGGCTAGAGAAAGAAAAGCATCAGCTTTTTCGAGAAGTAGAAAATCACTATCCCCGAAAGGGGTGAGAGTCGGAGAAGAATTTGAAACTATCGGGTCATATCCGGGAGTAGGATTGCCACTCGCGATCACGTTGGAAAATCCTAGAACTTCCTGAGAATACTCCTTACAAGCTAATTCAACAACGTCGATTCGGTTTGCCGTCATATCATTATAATTAGCTGAGTATCTCAAAGTTTGATCAAGATTGTACGTAATGGCCTCATTGTCTACTCGAAGGGTTAATTCACCTTCGTATACGTCTATCAAAGCACGACCGGTCTTAAGAAAACACATCTCGAGAATTAGAGGTACTCGAGGGTCTGGTTTAAAATCTACGACCACGAAGTCGGCTGGAAACTGGAATACACCAACTTTAACGTTGATATCTTTAGCAATTTTGATCGATTGGGAGATTGAACGGTCCGCTAGTTCTAGTGTCATGCACGTTGGAGTCAGGTTTGGAAGGTTAAGCTTTGTACACCATGGGAAAAATGCATGAGATTTTGCCTAGCGCCATGATCGTGACCAAGGCTTAAGCACTCTTCCTTCTGAAAAATTTACATGCATTAAGAATTGCTGGGGTCTACCAAGTTTTTCAGGTAACTTGTTAAGTATGACCGCCGAGTAATGTTCGTTTAAAGGGGTTCTAGCCATCTCACTAAGCTTTTCTTTATTTCCGAATAAGGCTTTAAGAGTTGAAGCAAATTTGGGCATTAGAGTCAAAGCATCCATCAAGCTAATTTTGAAACTCATATCTTTAAAGATTTCGTAGAATTTCTCAATTTGTTCGTTAGCGTTTTTACGGCGATTCTTTCAGCTTTTCGCCTTGATGGATAAGAATTGACGGTTTCGGGTTAGGCATCGGTTTGCTCTAACTGGTGGAGCAACAACTGCTTCGGAAACGGATTTTAGTTTTCAACTGGGACATCTGATGGTTGGCGTTTTCGGGTAATTCCTGTTATTAATTTGTGGAAAAATGTGTCCATGTCACCTCGGTTCGACGTTCCACTACTTGAAGAGAAGAAGTAGTAGGAAATCGAGGTCCTTGATATGCATTACCGATTTCGGTGAAAATACCTTCAAGTCTTCCTTTGGTTAATAACGGAGTGTACTTGGAAGAGAACCGAACCGAAGTTGAAGCGGGTATTGGAATTATGAACTTAGAAGAGCATTTTCGTGTAAAATTTGTCATCTGGTTTTGTAAACCTTGGCCTTGATTTTGCATATTCCTTAATATTGCATCATTAGCCTTGACATAATTCTCAAAATCGGTCTTTGAAACACCTGCATTTGCGGAGCGGAAGTTGAAAGGGTAAGTTGGTATAACGGGGTTGACTTGATTGGTGGTTGATAAACATTGTTTCTTTGGTAGAAGTTTATTTCCACGGTTTTGATTGAAAATGGTTCCCGATTTGGTTGAAATTATTTTCTTGATTCTGATTGAAACGGTTTTGATTGTTTTGAATCGGAGGAAAACCAGGAGGTCGGATTTGGTTTGCAACCATCGAAGGTCTAGAATTGGTATTTCCTTGATTGAAATTAGCTGTAGCAGCTTGTGAAACGTACGCTTGAATGTTGTCTCGATAAACATTGCCATCGGTGGCGGGACAATTTTTTATAAGAATGAGCACCTCCACAAGTTACACAACTTTGCTCGACCGCTTTTACGGGCACGGGAGCTTGGGCTTTTTGCTTGTCGATAAGCATAGTCTTCATCACATTCTTAAGTTCAGAAACTTCAGTTGTAAGAGCAGCAACATCGGGTGAAATTCTGGGGGTAGATGAATTCGAACTCACTTTGGCAACGACTGCCTTGTTTCGTGGATTACGAACTTTGGATTTACTCTCGATAATTTTCAAGCATTCACGAGGCATCTTATCCAAAAAATTTCCACCCGCTGCGGAATTTAATGAATCTTGATCATTAGCATTTAAGGCATTGTAAAACGTATCTAGTTGATGTAGTTTTGAAAATCCGTGATGTGGGCATGCTCGAAGAAGATCATTAAATCGATCCCAAGCCTCGTAAAACGACTAGTCAAATCTTGTTGAAATCTCGTTGATTTTCTTTTGGAGTTTTATCGTTTTAGAAAGAGGAAAGAATTTGATTAATGGAATTTTGAAACAAGATCATTCAATGTTCACAATTGCTCGAGGACGGTTCTTTCTCTAGCCAATCTGGGTTGACCTTCGAGAGGAAATTGAAAAGCATAAGCTTAATTAGTGCTCGAGACGGTCCGGGAATCTCTTCGTTGAGGTGCTGATCTTATTGAAATAAACGGGTTGTGAAGAATGGGGATCCTCTTTTTCATGTCCGATAAACAGCTTGTTTTGAACAAGATTGATCAAATCATGCTTTAACTCGAAATTAGTGTGGATTTCGGGGAGGGAATTACGTTTGCATCTCGTACCATCGGTGGGTGCTTGGAGCAATTCGCCATAGTCGTTATCGGCCCATTGAACTAGGGTAGGATTATTAAAAAGTTCTTCTAAATTAAATGGTTCTACGACAGCCGGTGGGGCTTGTTGTTGACGGTTAAGGTTGCGGGTTTGAGAACGAGTGCGCATGCACAAAATAGAAAAAGAAAATTTTAAACTAAAATTATTTTATTTTATTTTATTTATATTTTTTTAACAATCTATTTTAACGGATAACGAGATAGACAACTTGAACCAAATAATCAAACTTAATTCACGGTAGCTCTTAAAATTTTTACTTTTTAGGGTGAGTCGTATTTCCTAAATGACACAAATGGTAAGTTTTTAAATCTTTAATTCGAGTTGGAAACTTATTATGGATAATACCTCAATTGAAGGTATTATTTGTTGGTGTTTTTTACCAACTTTGTTTTTTTTTTTTATGGACAATTTTTTTATATTTTATATTTTATATTTTTTAAATTTTTTTTATATATAATAATTATACTAAAAGAAAAGAGAAATATTTTTTACTTTTTACTTTTTATTATTTATATTATTTTTTTCTTTCATTATATTTTTTTTTGATTTTTTTTTTATAAAAAGCGTAACTTTCGAAAATGAAAGGTTCTTCAAATCACGATCGACAAACTTCAAACGAAAGAATCTTAATCACAAATCCCCAGCAGCAACGCCAAAAATTGATTGCTTTGTAAAGCAACACACGTACTAATAAAATATAATATAATATGGAAGTATGATTCCCGGGTCGTTATTCCCCAACGATTTATGAAATTGAGACCACGTTTGTTGTTCGAACAATGATTTGAATTGGAAACAAAGATTGATTTGATTATCTATTTCTACGAATTAAAAATAATTAAAATAAGCAATAGATAACAAGTAAGCTACGACGGAGAAAACAAATAACGGGATCAACTTTAACTAAAACGCAAAAAACGGAAATTCCTAATGGAAATTAATAAGCCCTAAATTCCAAATTAAACTAAATTAAAATTTTCTTTTTTAAATAGGACATGAATTTTTCTTTTTAAATAGACTCTAACTGACTAAAAAGTAAGTTTAAAGAAAACTAGAACAAAAACGGAATTGAAATGAGCT
Organism: Tanacetum coccineum; assembly: GCA_026074375.1. Classification (NCBI taxonomy): domain Eukaryota; kingdom Viridiplantae; phylum Streptophyta; class Magnoliopsida; order Asterales; family Asteraceae; genus Tanacetum; species Tanacetum coccineum. The sequence continues at coordinate 13,293 of BQNB010064224.1, forward strand.
TAAAAACACAAAAAACGCGAACGGAAACGAATCTCGTTCTTTAAAAATTAAAATTATGCAATTTAAACCCTACGAAAGTAAAACTATTTATCCTAGAAACTTTATGATAAAAGAAATTTTTTTTAAAAAGAATTATATTTTTTTGATTATTTTTCTATTTTTTATAATTTTTTAAAGTTTTTAATAAAAATAAATGTTTAAAAATACTAAACTAATTATAAAAATTCTGAAAAAATTATGGAAAATAGCTTGAACTAAAAGGGACCTAGGAAAAATTAGCTTGATTACACAGCTTATCGAAGCTTATCGAATAAGCTGTGTAATAAGCTTAAACAGCTTATTGCACTAAAGAGGCAAAACGTGTATAAGTATTAAACTTTGTAAAGTTATAATGAAAAAGACCCCAGGGCACGATGGTAGTGGTGTGTGGAGTGAGGTGTTTAAAAGGGTTGAGGATGTTAAGGTCGGGGGTTCGAGCCTTGCTCACCCCCGATTTCCATCTTCCCCTTTTTTTTATTTTTGAAAACTTATAAAAGCAAAGTTTTAGAATAGCTAAAAATAAGCACTTTTAATAAAAGAAACTTTTATTGAAACTCAAGAAATAAGCTGGAAAATGGCTTAAAAGGCAGAAAATCAACTAAAACTAATTTTTTTGGCTTTTTTGAAAAATCTAAGAACTTTCAAAGCTAGAAATAAGCTATACTAGGGCTAAATAAGCAATATCTATCCTAAGTCTTACCTAATAAGTCAATGTGGACAGAAATAAGCTCAAGAGACCAAGCCATAAGCTGAAAAATCACAATAAGCTCTTAAGCAAACTTTGGAACCAAAAGTCCCTGCAGGGACCTTTGAGCTTATTTTTAGATAAGCTCTTGGATCCTTGTGGGGAAATGACTTATGCAAGCTTACTCTACAGCTAAAAAACTACCTAAAAATGCTTCTGAAAATGATTTTGAAACAAAATAGCTTAATGAAAGAGCACTATGAAAACAGACTTAAGACTCAGATCATGCTGAGTATTGTTTTGGAAATGAAAAGACAAAAGGCTATTTTGCAGCTTAAATTTAGATGACAAAAAAAACTAGAATTTAAAAACTAATTGCAAACTTGTAAACTATGATATATAAGCTACTTCTATGCTGAAGATTAAAACCTAACACCTATTTTAACCTACTGAAAATGAAGCTAGAAAATGACCTTTATGCTTTTTAACACTGCTGATGCAGTTGACATGTATATGCACCAAAGATAAAGACTAGTTAATGCAGACTTGATGAACTAATTTTAACACTAACAAAACTCAAAACTTAAGCTAATAACACCTAATGCAAACACTAGAAATGATTAGAGCTTATAATGCAAACTAAACCTAACAGACTTGAACATTTACTAGACTAACCTATTAACTTCTAACCTAGCTTATAAAACTACCTAAAACAGACTTATATGAGAGATTAAAAGCAAATTTTAAAGACCAAAAGGCCACAAGCAGTACTAACTTGTCTAACTTGTGGTTAGTGCTGTTGTCCCAAACACCCCTTTAAAAGTCTTAAAATCCATTTAAGCTTTTGAAAACAATTTAATGATTAAAACTTCAATACCAGATAACAAATAGCCAAAAACAGATCTTATGAGCTTATACTAACTATAAAATAAGCTAGAATCTATTCTCAAACTACTTATTATGCTAATATCTTTTTGGATTTTTACTTGATTTTTAAGATAAAACATGAAAAACTAAGATCTAAATCGCATAAAAGCTAAAAACAGATGATCAAACATTATCAATAAGCTTAATGAAACAGTAATAAGCACAAATAAGCTAGAGTTAAGCAGAAAATAAGCAAATGCTACTTATTAAACTAAGATACTTGAATTTAAAAGAAACTTACAAAAGCCTTAGCTAAACATAAGTGCAATAGTGCTCAAAGTGAGCTTTCAACAGCTCTAGGCTATCACAACGCGATAAGCTAGTCGTGGTCCAATCAAGCTCTTAATTGTAAGAAAACCCCTTATACATCCAAACTTGTCCATATCATCACCATAAGTCATCAAGGTGTATTTTATAAATGATTTTCTTGGTATGTAGATTAGAGCTTCGTTAATAGCTTAATTGAGCCTTAGGATCTCAAAGAGCTTGTTATATGAGCTTATTGGAAGCTTTCGTCTACAGTAACATGAGAGCTTTAAGGATCTTAATAAAATTTGTAAAGTATCATGGATTAGGTGAAAACAAAGGAGATTTCATGCGTAACATTAAAACTATGATTAGCTCCAATTAAGGAAATTAACGAGTACAATAGCTTGAAAAATTTCACACCTATTAAGCTTAAATTTTAAAAGCTTAAAAATTACAATAAAAACTTTTAAAAGCTAAAAACTACAAAAGAGAAGATGCCTCCTGTGTGTGAGTGAATGCTTGTATTTATAGTGCTGAAAGGATGCTTCTAGGCCCCTGAGTCAGGTTTACACTCTCTTGGATCCTGTCCCTTCAATCTAACCAATCATTGGATACCTATTATGAGCCGTTGGATCACTTTGGTGAGCACACAGATTGCCAACGTGGCATTCCGTATGTCAAAGCCATTGTGCTTTTTTAGGGAAGGATTTATGTGCAATCCCATATCTTTGGTGTGTGTTTTCTCCTTTGCCTCCGTGTCATCTCTTGTGGGAATTGGCCAATGAGAGGGCTTATGTGACGTTTGTCCCTGCCATGTTGTACTTAGCCACTTGAATTGCATAGCCACATCCTTAATTTTTATTTACCCTTTGATTGTGTCATGAGGTAAAACGGGGAAGAAGATGAACAGTAACAACTGTTCTTCCCGCGTTTTTTACTTTTATAAAAGGGGAAGTTTGACTTTGGATTTGACCTGGGTTTTATTTTAACTTTGGGCTTTTATAAAGGTTTTGGGCCAGGGTAAGGGTGTTAGGCTTAGGCTTGGTGTTGTTATAAGGGTTTAACGGGTGTTAACTCTTATAAAAAAGAGTTAACACCGTTAGGGTTTAGGGACTATTTTTACAATTTGGATTTCTTTGAGAGACTGATTTGGGACTTTTTTTGGAATTTTTGTCTTCTTGTGGTTGACTTTGGTTGACCAAGGGTTGACTTTTGTTGACCTTTGATAGCATTTTCCTGGCTTTTGTATTCTCTTTCCTTTCCCGTGTCCGTGTTTGTCCGGTTTTAACCGTTTTCTTGAGATTTTTGCAATATCCGTACCTACACAATCATAAAGACAAAACAAGCAATATTCAAGCATTTAAAGCACAATTTGGTCTTTTTAGGGCCATTTTGATATAAAACAGATATGTGTTTTCAAACATTCAGATAATCACTTGCCTTTGTGAGATGATATGTTCTAAATTAGTCCTTTGACATTGTGATTGTTGTCAGTTTACATTAGAAATTCTACGTGTTGACGGTGGGGAATTAGTGTGATTAGGTGATAGTTTTATGTTTGTAGTGTGTTATATATCCTTTTTAGAGGGTTTTATTATGTTGATTACGTTCCGGGAGGTTTGTCCCGTGAATAGCTTGAAATGCCAAAAATGAGTCCCGACACATCTGTTAATGTTCAAAATGAGTTTTTGGAAGTTTAATTGGGAAATATATCGTGTAAATATTGTAAGTTCTTGCAAAAGTATTTTTAAGACTAATAAAAATATTAAGCAACTTCGGGTGATATGTTAAAGTCGAGGTTTTTGAGTTTTAAGAGAAACCGATACAAAACAAACCAAACTGAACCCTCTTAGGATCCATATCCGGTTCGAACCAACAAGGGGACAACATGGCTTGTTTTTAGGTTCCTTTTTCCTATCATGGGTACATGTATTCTTGTCCTAACCTAAATCACACATAGTGCATGAACCTTGGAAATCATTTTTCTCTTTCTCTTTTTTTTGGTTTGGCCGAATACATAAAACACACAAACACATACATTTTTGATAAACTTGGTCAAGAACATGAAGATATAGAAGTCTTGGGTTGATTCTAGTGTTCGGATTATTGTTTAAACTACGTTTGGGTAGTCGGTTCGTGTTCTTTCTCGCTTCTCAAAACCCTCTTTGTAAGTGTTATAAATTTTTACTTAACTTATACTTTCGAGTGTTTAATGATGCATAGAAGCTAGTTGTACGTGGTTTGTTGAAAATTGCATCACATAGAAAATTACAAAAAAGTAGAATAAGGTTGCGGGTATGCGTTCGAACTCAAAGAAAAATAGCGCGATTAATGGTTTTGTAGTTTTATAGTCGTGGTTATGATGGTTGAAAAACATTTATTTACTATTTAGCTTATTTTAGTTAGTGACTTATTTTGGCTTATTTTTAAGCACTTTTGGTTGTTATAATTGTGTGACTATTTGCATGCGTTCTTGTTGGGACTTCATACTCAAATCTGTATTAAGGTTGAAGCGTCATCATGACAATTTCATTAGTGCATTATAGTTTTCTCTTTTTGTATCTTGTGTTATGACCTGATCATTCATTCGTCACATACCCCGGTGCTTTCTGCCTATGTCGCGTGTGACAAAAATGATTCAAAGCAAAGCGTAGGAGGAAGCAAAACACAACACTTACTCATGAATTGAATGAAAGCAAATCTGCTCTTATTGAGTCAAATGACATTCGGGATGGATGCAGAAGTTCCCTTCATCAAAAAGATGTTGAGCTTGAGCAGTACATAACATATAAAAATTGTCAACTTGAAAAAGAAGATATCAAACGTAAATGTAAAGAAACTCAGGATTTATTAGCACAACAAAAAGCGTTATCTATGAAGCTATTAACAAACCAAAAGACCAAAGAAACTCGTTTCCAATTTAAGAGAAGAATGACGCGTAACTAAAACAAGTTCCTTTAGGAACAAACATTTCGATATGATCTTTTTCGGAAAGAAAAAGAAAAATTGCAAAAGGATTTCAAAATAAGTCAAGATAAAGACATTGATAATATAATTGCTTTAGAAAATCAAGTAAAGTTTTTAAACGACGTTGTTTATAAAACTAACCAGTCTGTCCAAACCATTCATATGCTAGCGCCTAATCCGAGTTCGTATTATAATGGTAGAGCAAGTTTTGTTAATCCTATGTACCTCAAGAAAGCTTAATCTGAACAACCATGTTTGTATAAGGTGCCATACGATAAAGATGATCATGCATATATATTTGCACCTAATTGTGATGAGACCCTCATTCTTGAGCAAGAAAGTTGATCAAAATTAGATAAAGGCAAAGTTAAACCATATGATTACACACATCAAAATAGTCTTTACGAGCTCTCTTACACCACAAACACAGAAATCTCTTGATCAATTGTATTTTGCCATGAAACTTCGAAAGAAATTATGGAGAAAATCTTTTGTCAAATACAAGCCAAATATTGTGAAAAACATAGGATTTTTGCCTATATAGCGTAAACACGAATATATTAATTTTCAAACATGGTTGATCATAATTTGCAAAGTCGTTTGGAACTTTCAAATGAACAAAACACAATTACTCATGAGATAACTGTGCTTGTAAAAGATCTTTTAATGCCTCTTGCTGAAAAGACAAGAGTAAATTCTAGTGAATTTGAAAGAGTGCTTAAAGAAGAAATGTTTGATGATTTGCAGTACTTTCAATCTCTTGAAAAAGAACTTGACAAACTGCAATTTGATAAAAATGAATTTTCAAATGAATATGATCTACTCTTCCAAGAATGTCTCATAAATAATATTATGTGTGTCGCTTTAAAGTTAAAAGACCGCGATATTGAGACATTACTCTGCTGATGCATGTAAATATTGGAAAAAATCAAGGATTGTAAATGTCTTGAAATTATGCTTTCTAAACCTAAACAAACACTGTTAGTAATGGAAGATCTTGTCGCCTATAAAACTTGGTATAAAATGTTTTTGTACACTCTAAGCAACACTCATATTTCAATTGAACTTGCTTTACATCCAATGAAAGAACAACTTAAAAAATAAACCAAGTTTAAGAACACAACACGAAATCTACTTCATTTCGAGACACTTTGTGAAAAAATATTTTGAGATTACATGCTATCTGAACGCTCAAATTTACAAGACAGACGACATTGCCAATCAGTGACGTTAAAGAACTTATTGAGAAGCCAAACAGAAAGTCTGTGAAAAAATAAGTTTGATAATACCACTGTTGTACGTCAAACAAAATGCAATTGACGTACATAAACCAATCAGTTTTCTGGGGTAAACGACTCTTTTTCATATTCTCTTGAAAAGAGAAATTTTTAAAACCAAGGTTGGTTACCAAGACTAATGTGCATAAGGGGTTATCAAAATTAGTCACTCCACAGAATTTGCCTTAAACTCAAACTGAAAAACAAGCTGAAATCAACAAGAATGTGATTAAACCAGGAATGTATCAAATAGACACAAGGCCAACACAAACTAGAAAACTCTGTTGCCTCAGAATTTTAGTAATTCTAACAATCAAGTCTCTACTTCTACAGGAGTAATTCACAACACTAGTGTTAGTAGGCCACAACTTAGGAGCAATCAGGTGAAAGATAAGGTCGTGCAAAATAATAGTCAAGTGAAGATTAAACAGAAGGAAGTAGAAGACCACTGTAGGATTTCTAGTATATCAAATAAAACAAAGTCTGTAACTGCGTGTAATGATAGTTTAAAGTCCAAAACTTTAAATGTTAATGTTGTTTGTGCAACTTGCACTACAAGAATCCTGTCAATCACACACGATAAATACCCACGTGTAAAAATTTGTGGCTAACTACCATAATTGGCTTACCCACATGTTACACCATGGATTATCGGTTAAGTAACTACATTAAATTTTAACCATGAAAACATTCCACCACTAAATTTGTCCTCTATAGTTATAATTAATGTGTAATCGGTGGCTATATTGTTCTCGCTAAAATATTTCTCATAGATTAACCATGAACCAAATTCTTGTGGATATAGATGTGGGAGATGTCGTGGGTGAATTTATGTTACCCACGCTATTTAATAAACACCCTTTCATTTTGTGGTAAGACAATAATATGTAGGTGATTTGTGGGTAAATATTTACCTACCTCATATTACCTATGGACTATTTACGTGTGTACCATTTTGTGTGTAAACTGATTCACTTTTTACTCAGCGGGCTTTTCCATTTTAACTTTTCATTATCCGTTTTTTTTTCATTTCAACTTTTCATCACCCGCACGGCCGCTCCTTTTACAAAAACTGAAACACATTTTAAACTTTTCACTCTGAGTACCATCTACACCTAACCCACACCCCCCCCATAACACACCTTTTCACCAATGTTTTGAAACCCGGTTCGACCCGGCCGGGTCAACCGGTTGAACCGGTTCCGGTCGAAAAAACGGGTCAAATTAAACCGGGTTTCATATTTTTGAAACCCGGTTTGACCCGCCGGGTTTAAGCTGACCCGGGTCAACCCGGTTCTCGAGACCCGGTTTGACCCGGCCGGGTTTTAGTTTTTTCATGTTTTTTTATAAATAAAGTAAGTTTTTTATATATATTTGCAACGTAATTTTATTTGTTACATGTTATATTTTGTAGTAAATCGTTTTTAGGCTAAATATAAGGTATATTCATAATTTATATATATAATTTTTTGTATTATTGCAAATATTATTATTTTTTATTTTTTTTGAAAACCGGGTTGACCCGGCGGGCCAACCGGTTGAACCGGTAACCCGGTGACCCGGTGACTCGACCGGGTCGATTAGAGACCCGGTTTTCAAAACATTGCTTTTCACTTCCATCTCATAACAACCGTTCTTCTCACCACACTACTAGCCTCTGTCATAACCATAGTTATGCATCTATCATACACATTATCCTCTCGAATGTCGTCCCCCCTCCCTATACTACTGATTTGATCTTTAGTGTTAAGTTTTGCTATGGAAGAGTTCATTTCCACTCAACCATACAAATTAATAGTTGTTGCGTATGTATGTCGATTTTTCTCATACAAACTGTGTTAATTACGTTAATTGAGAGTTTTAAAATAGAAGTTAGGTTTCTTAGTAAAGTTTCAAGGGTACGGTATTGTTAACCCCCCTTTTTAGCTTTGGGGTTTTTTGTCAAAAGGGCTTTTGGAACCTCGTTATCGGTTTTGACATCTTATTAATAAATTCAGATTAAGGTGTATTATGGTAGTTTGGGTCTCAGATTTCGGGTAACTGTTAGGTAATTTTTTCGTAAATCCAATCATCTTGAGGACCTGCATTAACTTGATTGAAGGTTTCTTTCCTAGATCCATGGTTTTTTATGATGTTTACCATCATATAATTAAAGATATAAACAAGTAGCACTATTGTGAAATCAATTCTTCGAGTTAACTTTGATTGAATTTGATTTGGTTTTCCAACTTATGTGGTGCTTCATGTTGTAAGAGATACTCAGGTTGATTGTCATATGTACATATTTGGTTTTATACCCGTAGGAAGTGGTTGTTGGTCCTCAAAATCGAGTGGCCGCATCAGTTGATAAATTTCTATGAGTGAGCCTCATTGGGGAATATTACATACATTCTTTTAAAGACTTTTTTCTTGTTGTTCCAAGACAGGTCCTTTTACTCGCATAAATATCTTAGCCATCTATAAATAAAAATTTCATGACTGATACATATCCTTACACTTTTTTAGCAATCAAATACAATGGTGGACTAGACTTAGATAAAGCATATCCTCACACACTCCAGAGTCAATGGTGTTTGCAAATACTCATTAAAGAGTGTTGTTATCAATGTTCTTGATGCTGTCAACATCATCATGGTAAGAAAGAAAAGTCATCTTAAAGTCTTACTGTTGTATAACTTACTAAAGCAATGCTATTCATATCTAACTCGTATTTGTTTTTAGGGGGCGAGGATGAATTTACTCTGCCTGCAACATGTGTTCGTACACACGACCAGTGAGTTGTAGCCTTTATATCTGGATTGCAAACAGTCATACTTTACATTGGAGAGTTTCAACAGCAGATAACTGTGCAGCGAGAGTACCTATGGTCATGAACTTCTTTTTAACTCATCTGATCTAATAATTTATTGTTTTAATTATGATTGAAAAAACAGCTAAAACATGTTCGCGTATGAATAATTTTGAATTGGATGTGAACCAATAAAGTCGTTGCAGTTAAAATAGAATACGTTATGTTTGAAAGCTATTTTGACTAAACTGACTTGGCCTCTCAGTCCTTAAACCAGGTTTACAATTGCATTCATTTCGAATTTGTTGTAACCTCATTTTTTTAGTAAAGAGAATGTTATAAACCATCATATTTAGAAGTACCTTAAATTCTTATTGCAGATACGGTTGAATGTAACTAGTACGATGCATATGCAAGCAGCCTTATTATGTAACTAGTAAATTAAAATCGCGAACATAAAGCTAAACCAAAATGATGCTCTGTCCAATATGAAGTTTCTTTTAGGCAAGAACATATCTTACGTAATTCGTTAGTCCAACAATCTTCTAAGTAATTATGCCCGTGCATTGCTATACATCAACTCTATTGGCTTTGCCAAACCAACACTAGTCTCTGTTAAGATTCTTATTCTATGTTGTATTATATGTAGATAGATAAAATGTTGATGCATTGGCCCTATATATACGTGAATGCCATGTTCGTTTCCTTTTTAAATCAGATAACCTATTAAGATGTACATCTAATCTACTAGAGTGGTTTTAAAAATTATTCACTCATGCTTTTTTTCTTTATTAATGTTATATGTCTTGTAGGTGCCATCGATAATGGAATGTCCCCTCATAATTCTTCATCCTCGTACTTGTAGTCATCATCAATATTTTGATAATGTATGCATTTGTTAATGAAGCATGCATGGTTAATTGATCATTGATATGGTCATTATTCTGGTTATTTGATTGTAAAGCTCACTTACATTATGTTTAGAGGATATGCTAGGGTAGACCATTAATAGTGGGACTATGACAATAGTCTTTAACATGGATAAACACATGCAGGGGAAAAATGACAATTTGTCAATACTCCATCAACCTAGGAAATCTACTTAGACTGAATTTTCATGAAGGTAAACATAATATTGATATGAAATTTCAGTCGTTAGTGTATTATAAATCGATTGCTTCAGCTATGAATGATAGTTGGCTTACATAATGTTCTCTAGTGCGATATTAGTTAAATGTAATTTTAGTTTGTTAATTACTTTGGGTATTTCATTAGCATACAAATTTGTACGAAATGCATTATATAGTGAAACATTGGTTTGGTAAATAATATTTAATAAAAGAAAAAATTGCTATATTGCTATATTTACCCATGAAATAGTGCTTTACACATCGTTATATCCATGAGTAATGTTACCCACAGATTACCCATGATAATATAGCTTGTGTATTTTCATGGTCATTTAAGGAATCCCATGAGTCGTTTACCCATGGAATTAATAGAGCCACCCACCGAACATGGAATGGGTAAAGTTACCCACAGATGGAAAATGACGTGGGTAGAAATTTAGCTTCGAAGGTTATACCCATGTACAACTCTTCATTGGCATTTCGTGGGAATTCAACATTTACCCACAGCTCTCTAAAGACCATTTAGCCAAAAAATTGAGTCCGTGTGTATTTGAGACTATATTCTTGTAGTGTTGTTGCAATGTGGGTTTGATTTATTCATGATTGCTTGTGTTTTTAACAGTTTTTGAATGACCGTGAATGCTCTCGATTGAGAATAGCTCAGAAAAGTGCCGTTCGACCCTAGATAACCCTATAAGAAAAGCAAACCAATTTGTTGCAACACCCCCTAAGAAAACAATTACTTCAGACTCTACTATCCATAAATCTGGGAGTTACTATAGAATGCTTTATGAGAAAACCAATAAGGCATGGACATAGTGGATAGAAAAACAATGTCCATTAGGATATCAATGGATTCCTAAGACAAAAATGAAATGGGTGCCTAAAATAAGGACGAATTGTGAACTCAGTATTAGTCCCACTATATATTAATCGCAGCCGTTGGATAACATAATATCCGTTGAAGCTCATAAAATCTTTAGAGTGCATCCAATTGCTCTTCAATCCCATGTGCTTTCGTCCTCTCAATCTCTTGCAGATTCTACAAATTATTCCTATCTTGTGAACAGTCTAGTGAACAAAGCATATTTCGTTGATAAATATCTGGGTCGATATGGTTCCGGAATGAAGATCATCTTTGCGCACCAATTCATGGTTATGGGATTTGGTTTTAGGAAACATAACTGATCAAGAGGGAGTTTAATCTACGTTTGAAGGCCTTAATCACATCTATTCTTCATTCGGTAAGTCTTGTGATGCCGGATATGGAAGTTGACCGTTTTCTGAAATTACATGCTATTTTACGAGATCTTTAAGGTAAATGACGTTACTTACGGGTACTCGTGATCTGATCTCTAAATAATAGATACTTCAAGGATGTCTTTTCCCACCCTAACTCTAATTGTTTATAGCTAAGGCTTTCAACCAACATCAAGCATAGTTATCGGCATCGTAGACTTTCTCATCCTAACTTGTTATTCATCATAAATTTGACTTTAAATAGAAGGGGGGGGGGGGGGGGGGGGGGTATGATATTATTGAAGGCTTTATGAAAGTGAAGTATAAAGGTTCTATCATTGTGTTCATGTTGTGAAAGGTGTAAAGCAAAAAGATGTTCTGTTCAGCTACTTAACTATTACAAGTCAATGAGTAATTTGGTTGATGAGATGGCTTCACATGGATTATGTGGTCCAATGCCGGATTGAACTATTAATGGAATAAATACATTACTGTGAGGTGTCAATGACTTTAGATACTCACACTTGTCATGACTTTTTGAGTATCCAAGATGATAGTTCAATTACTTAAAGACGCGTCTAAAGTGGATTCAACGTAAACTTCAAACTCAAGTCATAACTGTTCGAACTAACAGAGGCACAGAGTTCTTAAACAAGACACTCCATGCATACTTTAAAGAAGAAGGAATTGAACACCAAACATCAAATCATCGAAAACCTAAATAGAACAGCATTGTCGAAAGCTCGGAAACCGTACTCGTTGGTTAAGGCTGCTCGATACGATGCTTTCGGCTTCTAAACTTCTTTTATTCTTTTGGGCTGAAGTAATTGCAGCTGCATGTTACACCCAGAATAGATCTCTCATCATCCCAGACATGAAAATACACCTTACCACATCATTAATGAAAGGAAACCTTCTCTCAAACACCTTCACATTTTTGGCTGCACTTGTTACTTAGTTAGAGATGGTGAAAATCTTAACAAGATGAAGGAGAAAGAGGATCCATGCATTTTTGTAGGATATTCTACAACGTCAAAGGGATACAGAGTCTAGACAACAAGAAATACTCAGATTCGATTTGTTAAAAAATTCCATTCATATCAACTTTGATGAACATCAAGAAGATGATGTTGATCACAAAACTGTTCAACCTCATACCCGAAAGACACAGCCGTCTGTGATAATAACACTTCAGCGCCCTACACCTCCAACTACATGTGTCTTGTGAATGCCATTATAGTTCTCAGATACTCAAAATTCACGACCACATCAAATGAACCTTCACAGTTCAAAGCTGTTCCATATGTTTCTCCTCACCAGGACAAAACAATGTCGTCAAAACAAGCGTTACGACTTTAATATTATCAGTCCTTTGTTCGAAGGAATACTTCACTGTAGGACAATCAACGTGTGTCAAAGCCTTTAGTATCTCTTTGATATTACATCACATAAGACGCACAAACCTACTGCGATGCTTCAATCTACAACTGAACCGATCAACTTCCATACACAACTAACCTCATGCTGAGGAAAATAACAATATCAAGTAGATGAGGCACATTTTGTTACCTTATGAATGTTTCAATCCTTTTTTAAACAACCGGTACAAGAAGTTTGCTAAGTTCTTCCTCACGCAAATGTTGATAATTCAATATGCTTATATCTGCAGCAAACAGCACCAATCCATCAAAGCCTGGGCCAAACTAGACGGACAACTTGCAACAGATCCTGATATGTGTATTGTTCGTGCTCTCCGTGAGTATGTAGAGCATAATCAAAATAAACATTAAGGAAGAAGTAATAGCTGAATCACGCATTGGATAGAGTGTGATGTGGATTGTGCTTCATCAAATTGACAACCTAAAGTTTGGAGACTAGGTCAACTCAACCCCTTGGAAAGATTTATTATTCAAACTAAGTGGTTATGGAATAACTAAAAGGAGGAAGGACATACTTTAATCTCAGCATAAGGCACGCGATTGACAAACCATTTGGCAAGAACGTAATCAAGCTAAAGTGGTTATAGAAGAACAAAAAGGATGAACACCAAATTGTAATTCGCAATAAGGCACAACTTGTAGCTAAGGGTTATGCTCAGGAAGAGGGTATTGATTTTGAGGAATCATTTGCTCCAGTTTCTCGCTTGGAAGTTGTTTGGATTTTCGTCGCATAAGCTGCACACAAGTATTTTCCAATTTACCAGATGGACGTGAAAATGGTATTTCTTAATGGTCCATTGAAGGAGGAGGTTTTTGTTGCACAAATAGATGGGTTCGTATGATGAAATCTCAAATTTCCTGATGTCCAAAGGTTTTACTGAAGGTACCATTGACCCTACTCTATTTACGATAAGATACGGGAAGGACATTCTACTTGTGCAAATTTACGTCGATGACATTATTTTTAGGTCTACAAACCATAAATTTTCTAAACGATTTTAAAAAAAGAATGCACAGTAGGTTTGAGATGTCCTTAATAGGGGAAACAAATTTCTTTTTAGGACTTTAGATCCACCAATCCCCACGAGGTATCTTTATCAATCAGGCCAAGTACGCTTTAGAGATACTTAAAAAACATGGTATGGAAAAAGGTCAAAACATTGGTACACCAATGGCTACGAAACCTAAACTGAATGCAGAATTGAGTGGAAAACTCACAGACCAAACAGACTACCATAGTAAAATCAGTTCACTCATGTATCTGACATTTAGTAGACCAGACATAGTGCAAGCAGTATGTTATTGTGCAAGGTATCAAGCAAGACCGACTGAAAAACACCTCAAAGAGGTTAAAATAATCTTTCGATACTTAAGGTGTACCATTAACATGGGACTCTGGTATCCAAAGGATTCTGGCTTTAAACTAACAGCTTTTTCAGATGCCTACCATGTCGAATGTATTGATACTCGCAAAAGCACTTCTGCAGGAATACAGTTCCTAGGTGATAAGTTAGTCAGCTGGATGCCAAAGAAGCAGGACTACACTGCAATGTTATCAACAGAGGCTGAGCACATGGTGTTATCTACAAGTTGTGCTCAAGTAATGGGGATGAGGACACAGCTTAAGGTTATGGCTTTAACTACAATAGAATACCGTTGTATTGCGACTCTCAGTTAGCCATAGCAATCTCATGCAACCTCGTGCAGCACTCCCATACCAAGTACATCCATACTCGATATCATTTCATCAAGGAACAGGTTGAAAACAGTATAATTAAATTGTATTTTGTCAGAACTGAATACCAATTAGCTGATATGTTTACTAAAGCCTTACTGGAAGATAGGTTTCAGTATCTTGTCAAACGAATTGGTATGAGATGTTTGACTCCATCAGAACTAGAGGTGCTGACAAATGAATCTGCTTGATATTTCATCAAACATCGACTTGTACATATTTTTTGAGAAAAGAAAAATACAAATATATAAAACATATAACAACAAATACAAAAATATAAAATTTCAAAAAGAAAATACAAAATCAAAATTTTTTCCAAAAAGAATCTTCTCGACATGTCTCTTGGAATTAATAACATTTATGTGCCTAGAAATGTTGATTAATATTGACACGGTTATGTAAATGAAGTTCGATCAAGAGTTTCAAAAGCTTTCAAAACATGTCATTTCTATTTTTCTTTATGATTAGTAATCTCTCTCAGATTGCAACTCGGACCCGAATGACAAAGGTGAGTTTACGCTTCAGTGCGCTTATCCTTAGCGTTAGAAGAGAAGTCTTCTAACATGATGTTTTTCAAAATGTTGAACATAATTTTTCAAGAATTTCTCAATGACAATTCAAAATCTTTCAAAATTGTATGTTTAACACTCCATCCCTCATAAAGTTTTTGTTGGGATTAAAAGTCTTCTTGATGTTGTTAGAATTACTGCTGCTCAAGTTTATGTTAATACTGCTTTGATGAAGTTAGTGCTGCTCATGAACTTCAAAGAAAATATACTAAGTAGTTAGTACTGCTGGTACAAAAGTTAATGCTGCTAGTGAAAGTTACTACTACTAGTGAAAGTTACTACTACTAGTACAAAGACTGCTTGAAGTTAATGCTGTTGAAGAGTTACTACTGCTTAAGAAAATATTCTAAGTAGTTAGTACTGCTAGTATTAAGTTAGTACTGCTAGTGTAAGTTAATATTGTTTGTTAGTACTGCTTACTTGATATGTATTAGTTATTTATAGAAAAGATTTTATATACTTAAGAAAGTATTGTAAGCCGAGTAGGACTCCTTGGTGTATAAAAGGAGGTCCTAAGGCATAAAGATTGATATACCAAATACCAGTACCAAAAACCAAAAGATCAATCTTAGTCTTATAATTCTTAGCTTCAAGGTCTTTATAACCCTAATACTTTAAGAGTATTCGTATTGTTATCATTAATAATATTGGAGCTTGTTTGTTGAATTATATGTTCATTGAATAACTGTTCATTGATAATTATTTTTAATATTAAAGATTAGATTCCGCATAATCTTTAATACATTCAAACAAAGCTTTTACTATAGTTATGTTAGATTTATCTAATATAACTAAACCTTAAACAAGCATAAGGAATTCAATCTATTGAAGTGGGATCAACAAGTGGTATTAGAGCTTGTTGAAAAGCTTTGAATAAGAAGAACCTATTTTTATACACAAGATCTTTTGCTAAAAGATATAGATCAAGACTCTACACACATGGTGGCTACATCCAAAGTTCCCATGCTCAAACCTGGTGAGTTTGAGATATGGAGGATGAGGATTGAACAATATATCCAGATGATAGACTATGCACTATGGGAAGTCATAGAGAATGGTGCAACCTTGCCAAAAACAATTGTGGAAGGTGTTGTGACAGTGATGCCTATTACAACTACTGAAGAAAAGGCTCAGAGAAGATTGGAGGTGAAAGCTAGAAGTACTTTAATGATGGGCATTCCCAATGAACATCAGTTAAAGTTTAATTCTATAAAGGATGCTAAGAAGTTGCTGGAAGCTATTGAAAAGAGATTTGGTGGGAATGCAGCAACTAAAAAGACTCAAAGGAATCTCTTAAAGCGGCAATATGAAAACTTCACTTCTCCAAGCTCAGAAATGCTTGATCAAACTTTTAATAGGCTTCAAAATCTTGTGAGTCAGTTGGAGCTTTTGGATGAAAAGATTTCACCAGAAGATGTTAATCAAAAGTTGTTAAGAAGTTTGTCACCTGAGTGGAACACACATGCTGTTATGTGGAGGAATAAAGATGATTTGGATACAATGAGCATGGGTGATCTCTACAACAACCTCAAGGTGTATGAAACAGAAGTTAAAGGGATGTCTAGCTCAAGTTCAAGCACACAGAACATGGCTTTTGTGTCCTCTTTAAATAACAACACTAGTAGCACTAATGGAGCAGTTAATACTGCTCATGGCATTTCTACTGCTAGCACTCAAGTTAATGTTGCTAACTTTACAAATATTGATAACTTGAGTGATGCTGTTATTTATGCATTTTTTGCTAGTCAACCAAATAGTCCTCAACTTAATCATGAGGACTTGCAACAAATCCATCCAGATGATATAGAAGAGATGGATTTGAGATCGCAAATAGCCATGTTGACTATGAGGGCTAGAAGGTTTTTGAAGAATACAGGAAGGAAGCTTACTGTTAATGGAAATGAGACTATTGGTTTTGATAAGTCCAAAGTGGAGTGCTACAACTGCCATAAAAGGGGGCATTTTGCTAGGGAGTGTAGAGCTCCAAGAAATCAAGACAACAAGATCAAGGAAAGCTCAAGAAGGAGTGTGCCTATGGAAATATCTACTTCCACAGCTTTGGTGTCATGTGATGGTCTTGGTGGATATGACTGGAGTGATCAGGCAGAGGAAGGACCTAATTATGCACTCATGGCTTTCTCATCTTCAAATTCTGACTCAGAGGTATCTAATGATTCTATTTGTTCAAATCTTGTTTTAAAACTATTGAATCTCTTAAATCTCAAAATGATCAACTATTAAAAGATTTAAAGAAATCTGAGTTAATGGTTTTAGGTTATAAGACAGGTTTAAAGTCTGTGGAAGAAAAACTTAAAGTTTATAAAGCAAATGAGTCTATTTACTTACAAGATATTAAGGGCTTAAAATTTGAAATTCATTTAGGAGAAATAACTATTAGAGAGTTTAGGAAGAAGCTTGAAATAGCTCAAAAAGAAAAAGATGGCATTCAACTTAATGTAGATAAATTTGAACATGCATCTAAAAGTTTAAACAAGCTCATAGAGTGTCAGATAGTTGACAATTGCAAAAAAGGTTTAGGCTATGAAAATTATAATGCAGTTCCACCTCCTTACATAGGAAATTTCATGCCTCCAACACCTGACTTGTCTTTTACTAGTTTAGATGAGTTTGTTAATGAGCCTGTAGTTAAGAAATGTAAAGCTATGTCTAGTGAAGAAGAGCCTAAGGTATTAGAAGAATATGATGCCCTAATTTATTGAAGAATGGGTGTCAGATAATGACGACGAGGATGTGTCTCAGTCTAAAATTGAAAAGAAAATAGTTAGGCCTAGTATTGTTAAGAAAAAGTTGTCAAATCTAAACAACAAGAAAAAACAGCTAGGAAAACTAGTAAACAAGTTAAGTTATCATAGGCAAAACACTCACAGTCGAAGAGGCATTCAAAGAGAATTAAGGAATATATGATGTCTCAAAAACTTAGGAAGTATTTTGGAGATTTTTTTAATAAGGCTTGATTGCGTTGGAAGCTAATCATTGCAATTGATTGCCAAATGTACATCAAAAACATTTCAAATCAAAGGATGGTAAAACCTGTTTGGAACAATGCTCAAAGGGTGAATCATCAAAACTTTGCTAAAAAGACTCATCCATGTGCTAAAAAGAACATGGTTCCAAGAGCAGTACTAATAAAGTCTGGTTTAGTATCAGTTAATACTGCTAGACAAGTTAATGCTGCTCACTCAAAAACAATAGTGAATGCTGTTAGAACCAATTTAAATCTTTGCTAAATTAACACATGTACCTGTTAATGAGCCCATTCATAAGAACACAACATTTAAAAACAGTAATATTAATCAAAGGGTTAATACTGTTAGGGATAAAAAATTTAATACTGCTAGGCCAAAAGCAGTAGTTAATGCTGTTAAGGACTCAGCTTGTTGGGTTTGGAAACTAGAGCATAAAGTTTTAGACCATGTTTCTAAACACAACAGTGCATTAATCACCTTAAAAAAGTTTGATTATATTGGAGCTATAAGGCAGATCAAAGTCGTGTATGGCTTGGTAAAAAAAAACTGATTTTCCTATCTAATGTGCAAGGCATCCACAAATGGATTTAAAGATCAAGGATTGATTAATAGTGGATGCTCAAGGCACATGACTGGGAACATGTCTTATCTTACAAACTATTAAGAGATAGATAGAGGATATGTTACTTTTGGAGAGAACCCCAATGGAGGGAAAATCACAGGAAAATGTACCATTAAAACAGATAATCTAGATTTTGAAAATGTGTATTTTGTGAGAGAGTTAAAGTTTAATCTCTTCAGTGTCTCACATATGTGTGATAAAAAGAATTGTGTTCTTTTTAATGACACTGAATGTATTGTTTTATCTCCAAACTTTAAGTTAATTGATGAAAGCAAGTTTTTAATTAAGTTTCGTAGAAAAGAACAATATGTATAGTGTTGATTTAAATAACATAGTTACTAAAGGAGGTTTAACTTGCCTTTTTGTAAAAGCTACATATGATGAATCTAAACTTTGGCATAAAAGGCTAGGTCACTTAAATTTTAAAACCATGAATAAATTGGTTAAAGGAAATCTTGTAAGAGGTTTACCTTCCAAACTTTTTGAAAATGATCAAAAGGGAAAGCAGCACAGAGCCTCTTGTAAGTCCAAAACAGAGAACTCAATCAGTCTTCCTTTACATTTGTTGCATATGGACTTGTTTGGTCCAACATTTGTAAAAAGCCTTATGAATAAAATGTATTGCCTAGTTGTCATAGATGATTACAGTAGGTTTATACAGGGCATTCTTTTCTAGCTACTATGGATGAGACTAGTGGCATTCTTAAGTCCTTTATAACTGGGATAGAAAATCTAGTATATCATAAGGTTAAAGTGATTAGATGTGATAATGGAAGAGAGTTCAATAACAAAGAAATGAATCAGTTTGTGAAATAAAGGGTATTTTAAGACAATTTAGTATAGCTAGAACTTCTCAAGAAAATTGAGTTGCTGAGAGGAGGAATAAAACACTAATTGGAGGCTGTTAGACCTATGCAAGCTGATTACTAAGTTTCAACTACTTTTTGGGCAGAAGCTTTAATACTGCTTGCTTATGTGCAAATTGAGTGTTAGTATTTAAGCCTCAATAACAAGACCACATAAAACTTTTCATGTAGAACACCAACATTAATTTTTTATGAGCACCAGTTGGTGTCCTATTACCATTCTCAGACCATAGAACCACTAGGCAAATTTTAATGGTCAGGCGATTAAGTTTTCTTTGTTGATACACGTTGAATAGTAAAGCATTTTAAAGAGCATTCAATAGTAGAACAAGGATAGTGGAAGAAAACTTCATATTTATTAGTAAAGAGTATACCTAATGTGTAGTAAGGACCAGATGGCTATTTGATTATTGATGCACTAACAAGAACAATGAATTATGAGCCAATTGTTGCAGGTACACAGTCAATAGTTACAAGTACCAAAGCAAGTGATAATGCAATTCAAGCTAGAAAGGCGACAAACCTGTCAAAGATTATATTTTGCTACCATTATGGACTGCTGATCCACTATATTCTCAAGATCCAAAAAGTTCTCATGATGATGGATCCAAACCTTCAAGTGATGATGGAAAGAAGGTTGATGAAGATCCAAGAAAAGAAAGTGAATGTAATAATCAAGAGAAGGAAGATAATGTTAACAGCACTAACAATATTAATATTGCTGGCATAAATGAGGTTAATGCTATTGGTGTAAAAACAACATTAAACTTCCATTTGATCTAAATATGCCTGCTTTGGAAGATTATAGCATATTTGACTTCTCAAGAAATGATGAAGATGATGGTGCAGAGGCTGACATGAACAATTTGGATACAACAATCCAAGTTAGTCCTAATCCAACTATAAGAATTCATAATGATCATCCTCATGATTAAGTGATTGGATATTTGCAATTAGCTACACAAACAAGAAAGATGTCAAAGAATTTGAAGGAACATGGGTTTATTAGTACTATTCAACAAAGAACAAACCATAAAGACCTTAAAAATTACTTGTTTGCTTGCTTTTTATCATAGGAAGAACCCAAAAAGGTAATGCATGCATTAAAGTATCCAAGCTAGATAGAGGCTATACAGGAAGAGCTTCTACAATTCAAGTTACAAGAAGTTTAGACTTTAATGGATTTACCAAATGGAAAAAGGGCTATAGGCTCTAAATGGGTTTTTAGGAATAAAAAGGATGAAAGAGGAATTGTGATAAGAAATAAAGCAAGATTGATTGCTCAAGGGTACACACAAGAAAAAGGGATTGACTATGATGAAGTCTGTGCCCTTGTTGCAAGAATCGAAGCAATTAGGCTATTTTTAGCTTATGCTTCATTTAAAAACTATGCTAGATACCAAGTCAATCCAAAGGTTTCACATCTTCATGCTGTAAAAAAAATTGACAAAACCTTATTCATCAAAAGGTACAAAGGTGATATTTTGCTGGTCTAAGTGTATGTCGATGATATCATCTTTGGTTTAACAAAGAAATAGCTGTGCAATGCATTTGAGAAGTTGATGCATGAGAAATTTCAGATGAGTTCTTTGGGAGAACTTACATTTTTCTTGGGATTACAAGTACAGCAGAAGAAGGATGGCATATTTATTAGTCAAGATAAATATGTTGGAGAAATTTTAAAGGAATTTGGGTTTACAGAAGTCAAGACTGCAAGCACATCAATAGAAAATCAAAAGCCTTTGCTCAAGGATAGAGATGGTGAAGAAGTAAATGTTCATATGTATGGGCTTAGTTAACTTGAATATATTCAAACAAACTGTTAGGAATATTGTATTTATTGTTACTACTGGTAGATATAGTCATTACTATTGGTAGCATATTAGTTACTCCTGGTAGAGTAATATTGTCATTAGTCTGGTAGTACAATAATGGTTACTACTGGTAATGTTATAGTTATTCCGAGTAATACAAATGTAATAGTTAGTTAGGATATGCATGAGTTATATTAGGAAGTGATATGCATATCAATTATACGCGTTTATATCTTTGATATGCGTTTATGTATTAAGCTATTAGGGTTTCCTACAAGTATAAAAAGACCCTATGGCATAGTGAAATATACACCTTCAGAACACATTTTATATAGTTAGTGAAATCCAATTATTAGAAACGATCTTTGTCCTTACAATTATTCTTCTTCTTAGCACTTGTGTTTATATTCTGCTTAGACGCTAGTGATCATTTCAGAGCCTCTCTTGTAGACTGAGTTGTATTTATACAAGTCATCTACCACCCTACTAATAGGCTTAAAGATCTATCATTGGGATCTACAATTGGTATCAGAGCCTTTGAGAGCCTCTGGTAAGAAGAATTCTATAAGATCAGATCCATAAAATACCTCACAAATCCATAATGACATCATCTGATGAACAACACTCCCAAGATGATGAGGTTTTCACTCAAATCCAACCTCAAATCACCACTAAAACCAACACAAATTCCAAATTCTGTAACACCCTCAAATCTGAGTATGCAGCGGAATGTTGAATATCCGAAGGCGTTACATTATTGGGTCAATAGCAC
>BQNB010064225.1:0-35396 GCA_026074375.1 Tanacetum coccineum
AGCAGGTTGCAATTGTTCGAGATTATATGATTTATTAGGCTTTTATGGAGTCAGAGTTGCGTCAGGTTAATATTGTCTTTGTTATGGTTAATACTGCTTGGACTTCAAAGTTAATACAACTCATTTACACTTAATACTGCTCGAATGAAACTGCTTGGTTTCCACTGCTAGTTAGTAGTTTCTACTGCTAGTTAGCAGTTTCCACTGCTAGTTGTATACGATATTGGACAAAGAATAAAATTGGATCTCAAATAGAACTGAATTTTATTCAGTTTATTATTATTGATTTTATGGCTCGTTCTAGAGATTATTTGAAGAGGTGATTACGAAGATAGTTTATTATTGCTTAGTTGATGTTGTAGTTGGGTTTCACAGGTGCGTGTCTTATCATATCTTAAAGTCGTGTTTATAGCAGGACATTGATTTTATAGATAACTTGTTCGTGCTTACAATGGTGTTGACGAAGACTTGACAAATCTAGCAAAGGTGTGTGATTTATCTTATGGTGCTTAATGCTCACATTTGCTATCACTTTAAGGAGTTACGTTGTAGTGCTTAATGTCTCATATAGATGAGGATTTTGTCAAGAGATTGCGATCTACTTATATTTTGGTCTTGGTATGAGTTCGACGTCACGTGGATAGTGCAAGACATAAGACACAAGTTTGGGAGATTCTACTTCTTCATTAAATTCGTTATACTCAGTTTTCTTCATCAGTGATCACTACATAGAGCCTACTGAGTTCGAGATTCAAGAGATGGTAAACATATTGGTTTCAGGGGAAGCTTATTGTTTAAATGTTTAACCATCTACATGCACCACTTGAGGGGAAGTGTTTCGTTACTACTGCTAGTCATTTATTACTACTGCTAGTTTATATTTCTACTGCTCAAAGTCATTTTTCGTATTATGCTTCATGGAGGGTATTTTGAGTATTGGAAGGCTGGATTAGTAGTTGTGGTATATGATTTGTAGCTGTTATGATCCAAGTTGCATTTCTACAGAAGACCCCTATTAGATGATTACAAAAAGGGGAAGAAGATTACAGGTTTATTGATTTGCAGCTTATTATGTGTGGTGGCATGATGGGGGGGGGGGGGGGGGGGGGGGGGGGGGGGGGGGGGGGGGGGGGGGGGGGGGGGGGGGGGGGGGGGGGGGGGGGGGGTGGGGGGGGGGGGGGGGGGGGGGGGGGGGGGGGGGGGGGGGGGGGGGGGGGGGTGGGGGGGGGGGGTTTCAGGGGAAGCTTATTGTTTAAATGTTTTCCATCTACATGCACCACTTGAGGGAAAGCTGTTCACATGTTGCGTATCTACGCAAGACCCTCTATTGGATGATTACAATAAGGGGAAGATGACTTCAAGTGATATAGTTGCAACGTAGTAGTGTGGTGGGCACATGTTCTAGAGATCTTAAGTCAAGGGGAAGCATTGTTTCATTCAGGGAGATGATTACATCTCAACTTCAGGGGAAGCTTTGATTTCATTAGGCTTTATGATGAAGTTCGTACAAGAACAATTGTTTGGTTTTGTCATCATCAAATAGGGGTGATTGTTGGGAATTATAGATTTGATGAGACAAAAGAACAAAAGAATGAAACAAGAAGGACTTAATGATTGGGAAGTTACAAGATGTAACTTAATGATGGACTTAATGATAATTAATAGCATTAATGTCCATCATACATATAATGGATAATTAATAGCATTAATGATGGACTTAATGATAATTAATAGCATTAATGATAATTAATAGCATTAATCTTTGTAACGTCTTATGCTCTCTCCTTATATAAAGAGACATAGACTCATAGGTTTCAATATCCAGATATATAGAGCTCTCCCAATGAGAGTCTAGTAAACGTGTGCATGTATGTACACAATAGTTAGTTAGTTAATAGTTATTTAGCTAATAGTTAGTTAGTAGTCTCAAAGTATAGATTTGGGGCAAGATGGAAACGTATGATAATAAATACCGGGTTTATTATTTATATGTTTTTTATTCCGCTATGCATTTTATTATTATCTGTAAAATCATATCCTTGACTTGGGCTTAAAGAATTCACATTTTGGATATTTAAAACAAGTAAAAAGATTATTAAGAGGGTGTTCGTTTTGAGGTTTAGTAGAAAGTGATAAAACATAAGGGGGTGTTTGGTTTTTAGTTTAGTAAGAGCACACAAATTGAATAAAGGATGTTTGGTTTATATGTTATGTTTATTTTATATTTTTATTGTTTTATTTTTCTAAAACATTTATAGTATAATATTTGATTTAAAACACTAAGTTAAAATATTAAAAACGTGTTAAAGTACTATTTTTGACACGGTTTCAGCAAAACACGGGAAAAATCATAAAATACTAAAATAACAATAAATTGACTTCCGGAGCGAAAATATGAAATTTTGATCTCTTAAAACGCTTAACGGATAAATATCCAAAGCACGACAACGCCAAATAACTAAAAATGACAATTTTTACCAAATCGGCTAATAAGTAAAACACAAAATTTTATTCAAGGCAAAACTAAAAACGGAGTCGAGATTTAATATTGACCGTAAAATACGAGATGTTACATGGGTAACCCTGTACGGTTCCTCACTTGAGGTATCACTATCCGAATTTACATAATCAAACCCTCTTGCCAACTGAATCACCAAAACATGGGCGGCCTGACGGTCATCAATAGTGAGCCTATAAATTACATCATCTAGAGCACCAGATTCAATTTTATCAACCAATCCAATGAGCTTTTCCTTAGACGTAATCGACACACCCAGAATGACCACGGGTTTAATCAACTTAATAGGAGGATTTATACTGGTAGCACCAGGAGTAGTATTAACCACAGGCGCAGGAGGTGCCCCAACTGTAGCACTAGCATAAAATGTAGGCTTCGCCCCAATAACAAATGAGCAAACAATAGGAGTATCCTGACTAGGTTGAGTAACAGCCGCTACACCTCCAAAACTAGGAGTATCGTTACTTCTACGACCTGTAACACGAACATTAGCGTCCTTCATTGTCTCCATATCCATGCTAGGTTACGCAAAACCCTAGCCGCCATACTAGGACGAGAAACACCGACGTTTCCAGCATCTTGTCTATTCAAATGCATCATTCGTTCATCAATTGCATCAACATTAAGTTCACCCACATTGTCCATTAACACCATACAGCCGAAAAAGAAACCATAATCTAGAAAAAAAAAATCACAGCCAGAAAACAATAAGATCCACGTTTATCTTCAAAAACAAAACCCTAGAATGATTTTGGCATGGGAATTCATCGCAATACCTAGCCAATTTACCCACTTCATAATGATTACTTGCTAGCATAAAAAATAAAAGTAGCCAGGCTAACGAAACCCTAACAACCCTAAAAGACGATTTATAAAACCTTAATAAAATCAAAACTCTAATCTAATCAACTAATATCCTAATAAAGATAACGTTTTAACACATAATTAAACAAAGTTAATCTGCATAGACACACAATTGTTATAAGGAATTAAGATTGGAAGAAACGATTTTCATGAGGAAGGTTGGAAAAAATCGCCAAGGGAGCCAGAGAGAATGTAGGTGGATTGAAAAGAGGTATATCACGTATAACTCAAAAGGTAAGTGAAGACACTCAGGCTATGTTTATTGGTGATTTATATCCAATTGGTTGAAGGTATAAATGACAAAATAAGGTGTTGTTTGTTTATTAAGAGGCTCTGAATATTCGGCAGAAAAGTCTGAATCTGATTTTTATCTTAATCTAAATAAGTGGTTGAGAAATCTGAATCTAAATCAAATAAAACTGTTTGCTTTAGTAAAGATGTCTAGATGTGTTAAACTGTAGTTTTTACAATTTAAATATAAAATGATTGCATTCGCTTAAAAAATAAACTGATTTAATTTGAAAACAGAATTTTTAATTTAATCAATTGAAATCTTAAATGTTTTTTAGCCTAAACATAGCATTTTTATTGTTTTTTGTCAAAGATAATCGTGTTTAAATTGACACTTTTAATACAATTGAACTAAATTAGTCGCAGTTTGAAGTGTGTTTATATGAGGTTTGTACCTTAACCGTCATTTTGAACAAAAATTTGCATTGTACCATATTTGCTTATTCATCTCTTATCTAACAAAACATATGCAATGATTCTATTTAATATTTTTAATACAAAAGACAAAGGTGAAACAAGAAAAAAAAATCAAGAAATGAAAAAAACACCAAAATAAAAATCATAACAAAGTAGAAAATAAATAAAAACAAAAAACACTAAGAAAAAATTAAGAATAAAAAAAAAGACATTAAGAGGTGTTAAGACACCCCCTCCACATCTAGTTCAATAAAGCGTTTATGACTCGTCGATCGTCTTTTAATGATTAGAAAAAACAACGATTTTTTTTTTCTTAAACTTTGCTTGTACTCTTACGCCTCTGAATGACTTGAAAAAAACAAACGTCTTTAAGGCCTTAATGTCTGACCCGCGTCTGATTGAGTCAGATAACGATGCTGTTAAGATGTCATTTCTGAATATAAACAAACACCACCTAATCAATTTATGATTAAGCACTTGGCTAAGAGATACATAAAAAAAACACTAAACTTAAAGTCTATTGCCGATCAAGATACTTAACTTTTCTTTTGACATAAACGGATACAACTTTTTTTTTAGCAGTTTTAGATTTTTCTATACTTCATTTTAACACACTAACTCTTATTTCGTTATATCCCCATAATTACTGTTAATTAAAAATGAAGGGCTCAAATTAACAATTACCAAAAAATCAATATAACTTGAGTGATAATTTAATTCAGCCATCATTCAACTACATCAATCATGTACTCTTCTGTAACATCTTAAACCCATTAATCGACAGATTTCCATGTTTTGTCTGTACGCATTATGTGTGGGAATCTGATAATATCGATTTGTGATTAACTTGCAAAGGGAAGATAATATTGACTTTACTTTAGCGTTAGTTAGAATAAGCACTTGATCAAATTCACGTGTCAGGTATTTTGAAGGTTTATCAAAGTGATTTTTTAAGGTTTGGCTATAACATTATATGTTTGGTAGCTCTTTGGATTCTTGTTTGTTCTCTAATGAATCAATTTGATGGTTCTTGTACTGGTTTTTCTGTTGCATCTTTATCAAATATAAAATTTTAAGGCCAAATACATCTATAGCTACTACCATTACGTGTCTATTTTATATTCAATTTTATCAGTATTGCTTGATGTAAACGGTTGAAAACTAACCGTCGTTGTGCTACCAAGAAGTAACACTGTCACCATGGATTACTTTATTAAGCTATTCTATTCATCTTCTCATCATAAAAAATAAAACGGTGTGGCGTTTTCGACGTTATTTGGTGTACCGTGGTCTAAACCAGAAAATGATCGTTGAATTAAATTAACACTCAAGTTATATTAATTTTTTTGATAATTGTTAATTTGGGCCTTTATTTTTAATTAACACTAATTATGAGGATATAATGAAATGGGAGTTAGTGTGTTAACGGGAAGTGAGAAAAAACCTAAATCGGCTAGAAAAAAAAGTTGGCCGCCTTTATGTGCAAAAAAAAGTTGAGTACCTTGATTGAAAATAGACCATAAGTTTAGTGTCTTTTTTGTACCATTTGCCCTATAATCAAAGTACACAAAATGAAGAGATATATGCTCAAGAACAGTTCATCTCATGCATATGTCATGTATCTACTTTCAAAAGGCAGTAAGCTTCGTTAGAGAAAAAGCAACGAAAGAACTAGTTTAATTTTATGAAGTGTTGTTGAGGTTTTGTTGTTCTTTTAGGTAGAAGACGATGGAGACGAGATAATACGATGGAGTGATGGACTTGCTTTTGAATACGTGTTAATATCTGAGGTTACATATCTAGAGATTTGTGAACGATTATTTAAGTCTTTATCTTACAGTGTTACACATTTATTTTAACAAATACGCGCGCATACACATACATAATACATACACGCATATATACTACAAAGTGACAATGACACATAAAACATTATACATTACATGTTATACATGGAGACATACTCATTGAGTACATGTATTTTAATGGCGTCGGAAAACCCTAGCGCCGCCCCTCTTTCAATCTTGTTCTGTACCCTTTTTGATCCTGTTAACCTCCAATCATTAAATAACGTCTGATTTATTAGTGTGATTCAATTGTTGTTCTATCTCCCGTTCAGCTGGTATTTTGTTAACTGGGGTTAGGTTTTCAATCTTTGATTGCTCCCTAACTCGGCGTCGTATCAAATATTCCCCGTGGGGGTTGGATTTATAATTGTGATTGTTCTCTTAATCATTTCTTTATTTGATTCGACGAGGTTTTAGGATTTAAAGTTTGCGGTTTGTTTTTTTTTCTTTTTAATATTTAGATCTCCCTTCAATCCAAAATGGCTGGAAGTTTATCTTGCAATGTAATAAAACTGCGATCTCAAATTCTAATTGGAAGGCCCTACTCAGAGTTCTCTCATTTCCATTTTCGTCACTTAATTTTCCTGATTCGGTTAATTCCCGACGATACCTATGGAGGGATTGTAGTGTTTATGGTCGTGGTGGATGTGTTGATTCCATCTAAGAAATCAATGGCAGGTAGAGATTCGCATTCGTTCGTTTTATTAAGGTATTTTATCCTTGATTCGCCTGGTGAAGAATCTGTTTACTCTTTGGATTGGTCGTTACCATTGGTTTTGCCGATTCAGGGTTCGTTTTGATAGGCCTATTAACCCTCTGCTCAAAAATCTAATTTCCCTCATCTGATGTTTCGGACTTGGATTCCTGGTCATGGGGTTAAAATTCAAGGGTTCTAAACAGAAAATTGGATCTGGAGGTTCTTTGTAGTGTATGCTTGGGTTAATGGGGTTTCTTCTTCGGTTCATCCTGGTTCTTTGATCTCCCCTTCACCTGCTTTGGTTTTAGATGACGCGTGTATCACTGAACGGGACTCTTTTCCACAAACATTGCTATGGGAAAGATAAAGATTTGTACTTCTATCCAAATTACAGACTATTCGTTGATGAAGGATTTGAAGATGTTAATTTATTTTATCTTGGGGGAAAGTGGGTGATGTTTGAATTCAATAACGGGTTGAATACTAAGGTTGAACTTGATGAATACATTGGAGGCATTAACTCCTGGTTTCAATGATCCAAGTTGTTAATCTAGATTTTGTTAGCGATGAGAGTGTCTTTGTGGGCTGGATATTGGGGCATTCCGCTCCAGCTGGTCACGTGATACTTTTTAATTAATCGGGAATAAATTGGGGGGATGACGTTGACATTGAGGATACTTTTGATTCTCTTTTGTGTAGCATAAATGGCTTGTTGCATCAGTACTAAAAATCATCATGTTTCATACTTGAGTCGTCCAAGATTATAGAAAAGGGTAATATTATTCATGGTACGCTGCAAAAGAGCTATTTAAGGGAAACCCTATTAATTCTTCCTTTCTAAGGAGAAGGCGTATTCGTCGGATGATGAATCTGCTCGTGGTGAGAATTCTAAGGAAGAGCAGTCTCATGTGAGCGAAGAAGAGGAAGGTGAGTTTAATACTAGCGATGTTGAGGGAGTTGCCGAAACGATCTTTGGTGATAACTCTGCTTCGTCTAAGAATACATTAATGGTTAATGTGAACGAGCAACACTCTTGTAATCGTTTGGAGCTTTATGTGTGATTGAAACAAAGAAGACCGAAGAGGCGTACGGATATCAGAGCCCTGCATTTGTCTCACCCCTCCTGATTCACACCGAGGTAGGATCCGAGAGCAGTGAATATCCAGAATCTATGGTTGTTGAGAGGAGATACCAAATATGGACAAGGAGTTTCACGTGATTAGTGCTAAGGTTATGAACTTTTCTCAAGCCGTTCAGGAGGAGGTTTCGTGTAATTCTGCTGGACAAAGTGAGGCTAAAAATGGGGGGTCTGTTCTGGGGGTCTTAGAGGAGGTGATCCGTGTTGGTCAAGCGATGGGGTATTCCATGGAGGGTTGTGAGAAGGATGTGGAGTCTATTATCAGGGATCAAGGAGAACGGATGTCGTGTTTTAGATGAATATGATTGTCATTAAATACAGCGGTCTTGGTAACAAGACAAAAAAGGAGTGGGTAAAGGAGTTAACAAACAAAAATAAGATCAATTTCATTGCAATTCAAGAGACTAAGATGGAAAGGGTTTCTCATATGGACGTGAAGTTTATGTGGGGAAACTCTAATTATGACTATGTTTGTAGCGATTCATTAGGAAATTCAGGCGGTATATTATGTATTTGGGAGGAAACGGTCTTCAAGAAAGATTATGTTACGATACTAGGATAGTTTTTGTTGCATCTATGCGGACTTGGATCCGATAAAAGCTAATTTATTATTGTGGCTATTTATTGCCCAGCAGCCAACCTTATGTATTAGTCGGGTTTTATGGGACTATATTGTCGATGTATTAAGTCGCTTGGAATCGGTATGGTAATTATCATGGGGTGTTTTTTAACGGAGGTCCGAACCTAATGATGAAAGATGTAGCATCATGGTTTAACTATTATAACCGCCAGCTCCTATGTGATCAATCATTTCGTCTAGGGTCTTGTTGATGTTAATAATGGTTGGATATGCGTTTACGGTGGGTTTCTCATCCCTCGGCGTATAAAATGGTAAGCTTGAGAGGTTTATCGTTTCGATGGTGTTATCTCCCGCCTTTCTTCCATCACGCAGCGGTATGTCTTGATCGTAATTTACGCTCGGATCACCGTCCGTTTCTTCTTTGTGAGGTTAAATTGGATTATGTTCGGATTCCTTTTCGGTTGTTCATTCAGGTTTGTTTGTTGACTTGACGATTTGGTGGTACAAAGTGCGTTCATTCTCGCATTTCTGATAGGAATGCAGGATTCGTTTAAAAGAAATTACAGGAGCTTATAGATGATTATTCGGTATTGGGATCAAGATAAAAACACACAGGCTATCTTGTTCAAGCAATCTATATTAAAGGAGTTACGTTGGGATTTGATAAGGAGCTAGTATAGGGGTGGGATTTCTGATTCGTCGCTTCCTTAGGAGACTGAACTTGAAATGTCAGCTTAATGATATTAAGGCGATGGAGGCCACAGATTCGTTGCAGAAATCAAAAGTTAGATGGGCGATTGAAGGGGACGAGAATTCGAAATATTTTCATGGTATTATAAATAAGAAACGTTCTCATTTAGCGATTCGTGGTGTGTTTGACGAGGGTATTTGGCTCACTGATCCGAGTTTAGTCAAGAAGGCTTTTATTGATCATTATGGGACTCGGTTTAAAAAGCCTACGATGGCTAGGCTTAAACTTAAATTTTCTTTTCCTAACAGGTTGTCGCAAGAACAAGCTGCTGACTTGGAGAGAGGAGTATCCCGCGATGAGATCCGTTCGGCTGTGTGGGACTGTGGGGAAATAAGTTCCTGGTCGGTGGGGTTTACATTCGAATTTTTTAGGAGATACTGGGAGTTTATTGGGCCTGATTTTTGTGATGCGGTTGAGCATTTTTTTGTGAATGGGTCGTTCTCTAAGGGATGTAATTCTTCCTTCATTGCTTTAATTCCAAAAGTCCCGGATGCTAAATTTGTTAATGATTATCGGCCTATTAGCCTAATAGGGAGTGTCTACAAAGTTGTTACGAAGATCATGGCTAATCGGTTGGCCTTGGTAATCGCGGATATTGTTTCTGAAACCCAATCCGCTTTCGTAGCTGAGAGACAGATTTTGGATGGCCCTTTTATTCTTAACGAGGTTCTTCATTGGTGTAAAAAGAAGAATAAGAAAGCGATGTTTTTTAAAGTAGATTTTGCTAAGGCGTATGATTCGGTTCGTTGGGACTTCTTGATTGATGTTCTTGAGGCTTTTGGATTTGGTCCGATTTGGTGCAACTGGATTCGAGGTACGTTTTGTTTTGCAAAGGCTTCGATTTTGGTGAATGGGAGCCCATCTAACGAGTTCCAATTTCATTGTGGGCTTAAACAAGGTGATCCTTTATCACCCTATCTCTTTATTCTCATTATGGAGTCGTTAACTTTCCAATTAGTTATGAGCGGTCAATGAAGGGTTTTTAAAGGTATTTCTTCATGGATCTCTTCATTCATCTCATATATTTTATGAGGATGAGCTTGTTTATAGGGGAGTGGTCGACGGAATTTGTGAGGAATCATTTACATCTTAAGTGTTTTTTTTTCTCGCTTGGGGTTAAAATTATATTAGTAAGAGTCAAGTTTTCGGTGTGGTGTTCCGCGTCATTCTGTTGAGGCCTATGGCGGATTATTGGTTGATTTTATGCAAAATAAGTTTAGTTATTGGGGTTATGGTGGGTGAGTGTATGTCTGCATAAGGATTGGGACGAATGTTGTGGTTACGTGAGAACGGCCTCTCCAAGTGGAAGTCGAAAAACCAATCGATTGGTGGCAGACTTATTTTGAAGTCGGTTTTGGTGGTCTCTTCCCTTAAGATTCTCTATTCAATTATTTACACTTATTTGCATAATTTGTATGGAAACTTCGTGAATTATTTTATGGGTGCTTAGCTTCGGAGTCCACAAAATAAATTTTATTCTATTTAAAAGATTTATATTTCAAGAAACAAATTTTTAATTTCTAAACTCTATTATCATTTCTAAACTAGCAAATACTACAATTTATTAGGTTTTTTTTAAATTTTTAACTACTTCTTCTCAAAGTTTTTTTTATTCAAGCTTTGTAGTTTTTATATAATCATCTCTAATATATTCTACTAAACAACTTCATCAATTATCTTATTCTAATGTAATAACAATTCTTAAGGCTATTTTTTTTGACTACATATAAAAGTATTACAATCTCAGAGGGAATTCCAATACTACTCTCATTTTTTTAACTATATTTTACTTGATAACCCTACTATAAGAATTCCCGTAATATTTCCTATATATTAACAACAGTTTCTGTGGCTGCTAAAATGCAGCTACCTTGTAAGTTTGATACGTTGACTGTGAGAGGAGGATTGGAGCCACCCAACAATATTGAGCTTTCTTGATCAATCCTACTTTGTCATATAATCTTCTCTTTTATCGTTTTGTGTGCAGTTTTTAGCTATTGCGAATTCATTGTTTAAATAGTCTGAATGTATATTGATTAGTTGTCTATATGCTCAGTCATAAACTACCATTTTGATGAAGTTTTGTTCTATTAATTAAAAATATTCTTGGCTTGCTCGTCGTGATTGTTACCAACTTAGGTCACACAGATTCGCAGAGGAGTTTCTTTGGTATTACTTTTTTCCTTTTATGTCACAAGGTTGAGGAAGATTTACTCACATGTCTACTATTCTTAGTACCCTAGTCTTGTCTTTTAAAACCAAGTTTATGACGATGGTTTTCTCTTGATTTGTCATGAATGGTAACATTTTCACGGATTGGTAAACTAGGTTATCTAACTTCGTCTTTTAAATAAAAATTAAATATAATAATGTCTTTTCTATTATTCTTGGATGTACTATATGTTTGTATCTTACACTAACCATTTTATACTTACCTCAAACTATCTTATAATCATCTGCGCATATTTGACAATTCTATACATTTATTTATAATAAATTTAACATAAAGATTTTTAGGATGCTTTGTATTACAAACCTACAAATCAATAAATTACCTTATTATTAAATTCCTATCCTCGTTCAACAATAAATCTAACCAACACACATACATAAAACCCACTATCTATTACAATCAACCATCAAAGATATTCATAGATAATAAATCACTTCCCTTAACAAACACGATTACCCGGAATGTTTTCTAGCTCAAATATATCCCAAACTAACGGCCACAAAAACTATGAAAAAAGCCCTCTCTACATCACACCCCTCTCTCTCGCTCTCTCTGCTCGCTTCCTTTTATGTTAAGACTTTTTTGAACAGCTTAGGGTTGTTTGTCTTTGCGCCTAAAATAGTTATACGTAAGTGTCTTTTTCTATATAAAAGTAATATTATATGTTTAATGTATAATTTTATATTAACAAATATTTTATTCGGTTAGGTTGGATCGATTGTTGATTAGGTATGATAGATAAAAAGTCGTGGATAATTGGTTGTTTGTATTGCTGGTATAATGTCGTAAGAGTAAAGTAAATTAAAATTTAATAAAAATATTTAGGTTGGATTAAATGGTTGTCTAAATACACTAGCTGATCCTTAATGTGCGAACGTTTGAATAAAGGGTCGGGGAGGTTTTGTGAGGGAGTTGGGTGAAGAGTGCAGTGTGGGACTGTGTGTGACGATAAATCCGCGGTCCAGAGGGTTTAGCTTTTGGGTTCTTTCACCACTTCTGGAACACTATTGATATGAGTGTTCACGGCAGTTAGTCACTTCGCCTTCCACTTTCTCGGATATCTCAAAATGTATGTAAATTCCTCTTTCATTGCCTTATTCCACAAAAATTCCTAATGCTAATTGGTTAAAGACTTTAGACCACTTAGCCTCATTGGTAGCATATTACGATTATAGGAAATTCTGTCGAAACGGCATTGTTATGGTTTTGGGGGATCTGGGCTGTGATAGGGTTCAATCGGCTTTTATTGCGGGAAGACAAATTCTTGATGGTCCTTTTATCCTTAGTGAAGTTTTGCAATGGTGTAAAAGCAAGAAGAAACAATCTCTGATTTTCAAAGTTGATTTCGAGAAAGTGTTCGATTCAGTTAGATGGGACTTCTTAGATGACATTCTCAGGAAATTTGGCTTTGGTAACAAATGGTGTAAATGGATCCGGAAGTGTTTAATGTCTTCGAGGGGTTCTATTCTTATCAACGGGAGTCCTACCGAAGAATTTCAATTCTTCAAAGGTTTGAAGCAAGGTGACCCGCTTTCGCCTTTCCTTTTTATTCTCGTTATGGAATGCCTAATTTTCTTTCTCTCAAAAAGTAGTAGATGATGGATATGTTTATGGGGTTCAATTCTTAGTCAGTCGGTTTACTCTATCTCACATGTTCTACGCGATGGAAAGCGGTTTTTGTTGGTCTAAGGACGGATAGAACATCATCACTCTTACTCACGTGTTAGAAACTGTTTTCTTTTAGGTGTCAGGTCATTCGTTTTAACCATGAAGCAAAGCGGATTATGGGTGTTCATGTGGATAGTGATAAAGTGCAACACGCGGCGGGAAAACTTGGTTGTCTTATTCTCAATACTCCATTTTCTTACTTAGGTACCAAAGTGGGAGGTATAATGTCTCGGGTTGAGTCTTGGAAAGAGGTCATAGATAAAGTTGAATCTCGTCTTTCCAAATGGAAAATGCACGCCCTTTCCATTGGTGGTCGGTTAACATTGTTGAATCGGTGCTTGGCTCCGATTTCAAATTTTTATATGTTCCATTAACGTGACGTCGGAGTGATTATGCCTGAAGATGGAATTATCAGTGCAATTCTTTACATAGGTACATGAGTTAGGTAGCGCAAAGTTTTGGGTAATATGGAACAAAGTGATAGATGTTAAATGTAACGGGGGCTTGGGGGTTTTCGAGTTTATTCGCTCTTAATAGGGTTTATTTGACGAAATGGATGTGGAGATTTTACAACCATAACACTTCTCTATGGTCTAATGTTATTAAAGCTATACATGGAGAAGATGGAAATGTTGATCTTGTTCGCAATCCCGGTATGAGATCTTGCTGGACATCGATTGTTAAAGAGATGTGAGGCAGTGTTGCGAAGATGGGCGCTGTTGATTTTTGGTGTTAGTGTGTTAGATAATATGCATCTCAGCTGGGCGATTGGTGTACTGGTCCTTTTTGAAAGTCAAAGTTGGTTTATGGTGCACTAGGACAACTAATGTATTTTGTCCACGGCTGTATTAGTTAGAAAAATTCAAAAGGAGGTGACGTTATGAGACTAAATATAAAGAGTGACAATCAAGGTTTAGTGCCGTTCTTTTCGTCGTGTGTTGAGCGGGGGGGCTGAGAAGTAGCAATGCCTTTAACTTCTTGGTGAGCTCGATTAATTTGGTGCCCCTGTGTGACCAGTTGGGTTTTGATGCTATTGGAGTAGTTTAGGGTGACAGGTTCGGTCGCTTCTTTCGGGGAAAGCATTCGATGTGAAACGCCTCGCAAACTGGTACCTCTTAAACGTTGTGAGTATCAATTATGGCCCTATTAAATACATAAATCGTGGTCGCATAGGAAAATAAAATGACGCTCTCCAACTCGGTTCATACATCTCTCGACGAGGTTCATGGATATAACTCTCTCTTGCTTGCCCTATTTGTGTTAAGCAAGTTGAGTCATTTCGGTTCATCTCTTACTTCAAATGTTGATATGTCTCGGCAGTTAGCTTTTATAAGTCGTCTTCATTGGTGGATCTTGTTAATTATGAAGGCTATAAATCGTTTACACAGAATGGAGCTCATGGGATTTATCTATTGTCTCAAGAACATAGAAACAGAGAAGGGGGGATGTTTCAGAAGGTATGTGTTACACTATGTGGTGGTACATTTGGGACTAAAGATCTTTCAGTAATTAAGCTTCTTTTTGATGAGACAAGCGCTTCGAAAGCAATAGATATTTTGCGGACAATGTGTTTCTTGTTGCTCTTATGATTTGATTTGGTGTAAGTTTTAGATGTAATCTCTAGTTTAGTTGGATTGAGGGGCTAAACAATCTTATTTGATTATTATCTGTTATTTGTAGCTTTGTAGTTTTTCTTTATAAAATTCGTCCGTTCAAAGAGAAAAAAAAATTTGTTGATATACATTGTCTAAAATAGTGGGTCAAGAAGGGGGTTCACCTCAAATGTCGCGTACTACCCTGTATGCAATTTCAGAGTTAGTTTGATATATTGTACTTTTTATGTATAAAAGTTACACGGATCCGCTTACGACACGTACAGGATTCATCAAAACTATAGTTGCTTGCGGTTAGAAAATCTGATTACTCGTATCGTATAGTGGAAAATTATGATGACTTTTATTATAAAAATCTTAAATATACATAGATAAGTTTCTATATTTCATTTGTATATATTTTTTTAATCATAAAAAGAAGGCAATCATGTTTGTTTTAAAAAAGATTTTGTTCTTGTGGGTGTTTTAGACGCTTTTTATGCTCTTGTGAAATGGATAAAGCGTTTGGATCTACATCTGGTCTTCTTAGTTGACGTATGCATTTAGTTTGTTTTCTAATTTTGACACTTTTTTAAATGTTGTCACTTAAGATAATGATAGTTTAAAGAGTAATTAAGAGGGTATCATAAGCAATACACGTGTAGACTTAACATTTTGCTATGGTCACGAGACATCATTTTAAGTGAGATGTTTGAGTCTTTAGTGTAAGTAGATCGAGGTTTCCACTCTCTTAGTTATTTAATAGCTAAAGGTATGTTTATAACCGGGATTTGATTCATCAAAGTTTGGGGTACGCTAACTATATCGAATTATTGTATATCACATTTTCACTGACATCTAATAACAGGATGAAATATATATTAATAAATACTACAAACTTTCTACAGCTATAAAATTATTCAGTTGAGTAAAAAATAAGTTCATCTTCAATATTATTTGACTAAATAAAATATGAGTCTTGGTGCTCGAAAGGATTGGGGGTTGACGATGGGCAGTTTCTTAAAGCGTTCTATTATATCATTTTTTTTTACGTTAAATAAAAAAATATATATTTCCTTTTTATTGAAGTGGAGATGGGTTCTGTCTTAGTTAATTCGAAAGACTATATGGTTTCAATGTGGTTAAACGTGCAAATATGTGAAGACGCAGGTATTGATATTAGACGTTTGTCAACTAATGGGGTAGGGCTAGCCATTGCAAGTGTCAAATTTCTTCAAATTCACTCGAAGTGGTATTGTTACTAAACTCCTTCGTTTAAGGTTGTTGATGGCTTTCCCATTGCTATTGGAATTCTACTGGTAATGGGCCGATATTTCCAATATTATTATAACTATTATATCACTTTAAACCACCTCTAGTATCTAAAACCTCTCACCTTACCGTATATTATATTTTATTTATTAGAATAACCTTAGTTATACACCCATATCCACTATAACAAGAAATCACATACAAATTCTTCATCCTAGCAAGATAAAATTAAATTAATTATACATATCCATCTAACAAAAATTTATCCATCTTACTTCCTCACAATATCTAAAACTAATGCAATTGACCTACGTTTTTTATACTTGAACACATATCACGATATGTAGATTACTATAAATATTCTATAAAATCACTTACCCATAACCAAAAAATCATAACTCCAATACACAAACCACACCCAACAACTATCTCCACACTATTTCACCATCATCACCATATCTAATATATACACTCCTCTCCTTATTCTACTCCCTAAATGCCGACTCTCTTTCTCATCACCATCCACATAATTTTATCCTTATTCTCCCTCTATTTCATTTATTAAACCTCCCCCAATCCCTTTCCACATCCACAATTATACTCATTTTTCTCTTTGTAATACTACCAAATCAGAAAAGTGTTTTAGTGTTTTTTTCTTTGTATTTTTCATTACATTAGATTTGTATTTTTTGGAGTGATCTTTCTAACATTAAATATTATTATTTTTTTGTGTTTTTATCTTTTTTTATTAAAATCAAATAATAAAGCACTTTAATAATAAAAATTAGTCTCTTTCAAAGAGTGAGTTGATTAAAAAAAATTCTATATCTTTACATTCTTATGACTACATTACAACCGTACATTTCTCATATCCTTTTCATCTACTATGATTACAGTATGTGAAAACCTCAACCCCCCAATCTCAACTGTATGTGTAGTATATTTATTCGTTTAAGTTATGTGTTTTGATTATTTTATTACTCTCTTATTTATCTGAGAGGAGTTTCAAAATCATTCCGATTTTTTACTACTTCTTCAAGTTAGTTGTTGCATCTACTCGCTGGTTTGTGTGTGTGTGTAGAAAGTTTATATTTTATATTTGCTTATTCTTACGCACCTTATCTATTTAAATGGACTCGCAGTATTAGTCGTTTTTCGGTGATTAATATATTAACTGTGAGAGTGAGTAGTCCCACCCCCCCCTCCAATCAACGTGCGGATGTGTGTGTGTGTGTGTGTCATGGAGGTATGAGTGTTGGTATTTTATGTGTGTGTGTGTGTGTGTGTGTGAATGTTTGGTGTTTAGAGAGGTTAGTGGGTTAACTCTAGTCTGCTCGCTAGCGCGCAGCTACGCTTCCAACACCAGGTATCTTTCCCAAAAGCAAATGGGATGCTCGCAGATATCCCTCTCACTCACACTCTCACAAAGTGTTAGAGCGTATGACTGAGTGTAGGGGTGTTTAGTAGGTAGGTTTTTAGACGGACAGTCTTAGCGGCACACCCCACATAAGATGTTGATTAGGGAGAGAGTGGTGATGGAGTGTGAGGGTGGTATGAAAAAATCGATCTGACAATGCTAGCCCATACCCCATTAGTGTGACAACGTCTAATATCAATACCTGCTTCATCACATGAATTGCCTTAACCACATGAACCCATAAAGCATTCGGATTATGAAAAAGACGCCATCTCCACTTCAATAAAAAGGATATATATATTTTTTTAACTTAAAAAAAGGGATATATTGAACGCTTTAAGACTGCCAACGTCAACCCCAATCTTTCGAGCACCAAGCTATTGTTAATTTAGTCTAATAATAGGTGAAGAATGAACTTATTTTTTACTCAACTGAATAATTTTAGCTGAAATTTGTATTTTTTTTAATTTTATTTTACATCTTGTTATTAGTGTAGTGAAAATGTGATATGACAATAATTAGATAGGTTTAGCGACCAAACTTTGATGAATCAAGATCCGGTTTAACTACCTTTACTATTTATAAAGAGTGAATGCATACTATTGAAACTTAAAAATGCATAAAAATGAGTAAAGTGTATTGCTTAATATACCTCTTAATACTCTTTAAACTTTTATCTTAAATGACAACTTTAAAAGTGTCAAAATAGAAAAACAACTAAATGCATACGTCAACTTAAGAAGACCATGATTAGTCAAACGCTTTATCCATTTCAAATAAAAACTTCTAAAACACACACATTTATCTTTTTTAAAACACATGATTGCTTCTTTTTTATGATTAAAAAAATATACAAATGAAATATAAAACTTTTTATATTTAATAGTTTTTAAAAATCATCATAATTTCCACTATACGAGACGAGTAATCGAGATTTTCTAACCGCAAGCAACTATAGTTGTGATACTGTGGGTAAGCGTATCGTGTAACGTTTATACATAAAAAGTGAAAATTATCAAAATATAATTGCAAAAGGTTGGTACGCGACATTTGAGGTGTAGACCCCTTCTTGACCCGACTATTTGAGACAATGTTTATCAACAAATTTTTTTTTTGAACGGCGAATTTTATTAAGAAAAACTAGCAAGGAGCTAGAATTACATAATAATCAAATAAGGATTGTTTAGCCACTCTATCCAACTAAACGAGGATTTACTTCTAAACTTACACCAATAATAAGAACTAGATACGACATTGTCGAATATCATTGCTTTCGAAGGCGCTTTGTCATCAAAAAGAAGCTTATTACGGAAGTTCCAAATGTACCACCACATAGTGTAAAAAATACCTTCGAACATCGCCTTTGTTTTGTTCTTGAGACGAAGAGATGTTATCCATGAGCTCCATTCGTTGTAAGAGTTGATATCCTCATAATTAACGTTCCACCATGAAGAGACTTTAATAGCTAACTGCCGAGACATATCACATTTGAAGAAGAGATGATCCGAAGACTCAATGCCATTATCACAAATAGGGCAAGCAAGAGAGTGTATATCCATACCGCGTCGAGAGATGTTGAACCGAGTTGGGAGAGCGTCCATTTTTATTTTCCATGCGAGCACGTTGGTTTTAATAGGGACATATTTGATCCAACGTGTTTTAGAGGTACCAGTTGCGAGGCGTTTCACATCGATGGCTTTCCGAATAGAAGCGACCGAGAAGTCACCCGAACTATCCAAGGACCAAACCCATCTGTCACACATGGGCACCAAATTAATCGAGCTCACCAAGGAAGTTAGAATGTCAAGTTGCGACTGTTCAGCCCCCCCTCTAACAGCACGACGAAAAGAACGGTCTAAACCTGTGTCATTTATTTTAGCTCTAACTGTCACCTCCTTTTGATTTTCTAACGAATACAGCCGTGGACATAAGACTTTAGTTGTCCCTTTACCAGACCAATTGTCTTTCCAGAAAGAGGCCGTAGCACCATCGCCCAGCTTGAGATGCATATTATCTAACACACTAACACCTTGGAGCTCCAAAGCCTTAATCTCTTTAACAATCGATGTCCAGCAAGATCTCATACCGGGATTGCGAACAAGATCAACATTTCCATCTTCTCCATGTATAGCTTTAATAACATTAGACCATAGAGAAGTGTTATGGTTGTAAAATCTCCACATCCATTTCGTCAATAAACCCCTATTAAGGGCGAATAAACTCGAAACCCCCAAGCCCCCGTTACATTTATCAGCTAGCACTTTGTTCCATTTTATCCAAGAAGCTTTGCGGCTACCTACCTCATGACCATTAAAGAAGTTGCACCTGATAGATTCCATCTTCTGGAGAACACTCGACGGGACACGATAGATGGACATATAAAAGATTGGAATCGAGCCAAGCACCGATTTCAACAATGTTAACCGACCACCAATGGAAAGGGCGTGCATTTTCCATTTGGAAAGACGAGATTCAACTTTATCTATGACCTCTTTCCAAGACTCAACCCGAGACATTATACCTCCCACTTTGGTACCTAAGTAAGAAAATGGAGTATTGAGAATAAGACAACCAAGTTTTCCCGCCGCGTGTTGCACTTTATCACTATCCACATGAACACCCATAATCCTGCTTTTGCTCATGTTAATACGAAGACCTGACACATGATAGAAACATTCTAACACGTGAGTAAGAGTGTTTATGTTTCTATCCGTCCATTGACCAACAAAAACCGCGTCATCGGCGTAGAACATGTGAGATAGATTAACCGACTGACTAAGATTGATCCCCTTAAACATACCAGCATCTACTACTTTTTGAAAAGAAAGATGTAAGCATTCCATAACAAGAATAAAAAGGAAGGGCGAAAGTGGGTCACCTTGTTTCAATCCTTTGAAGAATTGAAATTCTTCGGTAGGACTGCCATTGATAAGAATAGAACCCCTCGAAGATTTTAAACATTTCTGGATCCATTCGCACCATTTGTTTCCAAAGCCAAATTTTCTAAGAACATCGTCTAAGAAATCCCATCTAACCGAATCAAAAGCTTTCTCAAAATCGACTTTGAAAATTAGAGACTGTTTCTTCTTGCTTTTACACCATTGCAAAACTTCGCTAAGAATAAAAGGGCCATCAAGAATTTGTCTTCCAGCAATAAAAGCCGATTGAACTTCACTTACAATATCTCCTAATACCATAACAAGTCTGTTCGACAGAATTTTCGCTATAATCTTATATATGCTACCAATGAGGCTAATGGGTCTAAAGTCTTTAACCAGATTAGCATTAGGAATTTTTGGAATAAGGGCAATGAAAGAGGAATTACAACCTTTTGGGATATCCGCGAAAGTGAAGAAGTGTCTAACTGCCGTGAACACGTCATTATCAATAGTGTTCCAGAAGTGGTGATAGAACCCAAAAGTAAACCCGTCTGGACCCGGGGATTTATCCACCCCACAGTCCCACACTGCACGTTTCAACTCCTCCTTAGTCACTTCGCATTAAGTAAGAGTGTTTATCAACAATTTATCACAACCTAATATTTTATTAAAATATTATTTTCTTACTCCTTCACATATACGAGCAATACATACAACCAATTTCAACTTTTTATCATTTATCAACAACTCAACCTAACCAATAATATTATTTTTTAATATAAAATTATACATTAAATATAATATTTACTTTTATATAAAAAAAACACTACTATAAAATTTTAGGCGAAAGAAAACAACCCTAAGCTGGTTCAAAAAAGTTTTACATAAAAGTAATAACATAAAATATTAGATACTTTACAAGTTTTGCCGAAAGTTTTGATATATTTGAGCTACAACATGCCGGTATCTTTTTGTAAATGGAATTGGATTTATAATCTCATAATAAGCGTTTGATTTTTTTAAAAGAAAGTGTAAGATAAAGACTTTTTTTTTGAACGGCAAAATTTTATTAACTAGCAAGGCGCTAGAACAAACATTACAAAGAAATCAAATAAGGGTTTTTAAGCCAAGCATCCTAAAAAACAATCTTTTACATTTATTATAACACCAATGAAAAGAATGTGACACGATATCGTCGATGTCAGCCGAAACGAGTGGCGGATTTGGTTGCATCAAAAATGGTTCGGTTCCGCAACCCCATATAGACCACAAGCAACATTGAAAACGCCTTCTAATAAACTTTTACTTTAGATTGATAGACGAATAGAATAAAACTGCAAGAATACCATACGAAAATGTTGGGACCAATCATCGCCAATCAAGATCCACCATCGAATACACGTTGTAAAACTAGTCCGAGAAAGGAACAACGAAAGAAGACATGATGAACATCTTCCTCACCTGTGAGACATAACGGACAAGAAGACGACTCCAAAGAAACTCCTCTGCGAATCAGGTTAGACCTAGTTGGTAAACAATCACGACGAGCCCGCCAAGCAAATATGTTAATTTTAATAGGAACAACCTTCACCCACCTTGTAGATTCAGACTGCGAAGGAAGATACAACTCGTCAATAACATTCCGAACCTCTTTAACACTGAAATCGCCATCGCTCAGGAACCGAAGCACACCCATACGATCGAAAGAGGAGATAAAGACATCCGAATGAATGATCGAGAAAGAATGCTCGGGAAAATTGTTGTTGCTCCAATCCTCCATCTCACAGGTGACGTAACGTAATCTTCAAGGAATCTGCCAATTTTGCTGCC
Organism: Tanacetum coccineum; assembly: GCA_026074375.1. NCBI lineage: Eukaryota > Viridiplantae > Streptophyta > Magnoliopsida > Asterales > Asteraceae > Tanacetum > Tanacetum coccineum. The sequence goes on from BQNB010064225.1 coordinate 21,995, forward strand.
ACAGAATCTGTTGGTTAACTCTATGGGCAAAAAATTACGTGGGAATTCATCTCGAAAGGGTTTATCTCCCTTCCAAATATCTAACATAAGCGAGATAGTATATTGCCATCTCCTTATGCGCTTTAGAATTCTTGGATTAGTAGTCATACACCATTAGCCTTCTTGAACTTGAACTTCCCTTAGAATCGAGCTCCAAATTGAAGCCGTTTGAATCGAATGAGTATCAATCGTAGATCCATACACCGCTTGAATGACACGAAACCAAAGAGAGCCGTCTTGAGACACAAACCGCCACACCCATTTGAGGAGAAACGAGCACGATTAAGAGCATGAAAACTCGAAACGCCAAGACCCCTTTTTCTTAGAAAGCTAAATCTTTTTCCCCGCCACCTGAATATTTTTTTCTCCGAAGGCTCAGCCCCTTTAAAAAAATTACTCCTAATAGATTCCATCGCCTTAAGCACTCCTTTAGGGACTTTAAAGATAGACATTGTATAAAGAGGAGACGCACCAAGAACCGATTTCAATAAAGTAAATTGCCACCATTCGCTAGGGGTTTTCGCTTCCACTTGGGAGAGGCGCGTTATAACTTACAAGTCACCCATCGTCCCATGCCTTATGGGGACATAACTCACCCACCTTAAGACCCAATTAAAACTAAACTTATTTTGCATAATAGAACAACCAATAGATGCGCCATAGCCTCATAAGTCAGTGAACGGAGGGGAACACCAACACCGAAAACTTGACTCTTACTAATAGTTAATTTGCTAACCCCGAAGCGAGAAAAAATACAGTAAGGATGTAAATGATTCTCTCTCAAATTCGGTCGGACAACTCCGCTTTACACATGGCGTCATCGCATAAAATAAGTGAGATAATGAGAGGTGATCCCATGAAGACGAATACATGCTTTAAAACAACCCTTCATTGATCCGTCTACTAATGGATAAGTGTAACGACTCCATAATGAGAAATAAAAGAGATATTAAGGGTGTTATAAAGGATCACCTTGGTTAAAGCCACAATGAAATGGGACTGGTAGATGGGCTCCATTCACCAAAATAGAAGCCTTTGCAAAACAAAACGTACCTCGAATCCAGTCTGCACCAATACGACCAATCAAAAGCTCAAGAAACATCAATCTAGATTGTCCCAACGAATCGACAATCATACGCCTTCCAAAATCTACTTTAAAAAAACATCGCTTTTCTTATTCTTCTTTTTACACCAATGTAGAACCTCGGTTAAGAATAAAGGCCATCAAAATCTGTCTCTCAGCTACGAAAGCGGATTGGGTTTCAGAAACAATATCCGCGATTACCAAGGCAAACCAACGGATTAGCCATGATCTTCGTAACAACTTTGTAGACACTCCCTATTAGGCTATAGGCCGGGTAATCATAACCAAATTAGCATCGGGACTTTTGGAATTAAAGCAATGAAGGAAGAATTACATCCTTTAGAGAACGACCCATTCACAAAAAAAATGCTCAACCGCATCACAAAAATCAGGCCCAATAAACTCCTAGTATCTCCTAAAAAATTCGAATGTAAACCCATCCGGACCTGGGGACTTATTTTCCCCACGTCAACAACTACAGCCGAATTTTCATCGCGGGTTTCTTACTCTCAAGTCAGCAGCTTGTTCTTGCGACAACCTGTTAGGAAAAGAAAATTTAAGTTTAAGCCTAGCCATCGTAGGCTTTTTAAACCGAGTCCCATAATGATCAATAAAAGCCTTCTTGACTAAACTCGGATCAGTGAGCCAAATACCCTCGTCAAACACACCACGAATCGCTAAATGAGAACGTTTCTTATTTATAATACATGAATTATTTGATTCTGTCACTTCAATGCCATCTAACTTTTGATTTCTGCAACGAATCTGTGGCCTCCATCGCCTTAATATCATTAAGCTGACATTTCAATTCATGTCGCCTAAGGAGCGACGAATCAGAAATCCCACCCTGGTCTAGCTCCTTATCAATGACACGTAACTCCTTTAATATAGATTGCTTGGAACAAGATAGCTGCGAGTTTTTATCTTTGATCCAATACCGAATAATCTTCTTAAGCTCCTGTAAATTTCTTTTAAAAACGAATCATGTCATTCCTATCAGAATGCGAGAATGAACGCCACGTTTGTTCCACCATATCGTCAAATCCAAATAACTGAAACCTTTTATGATTGATACAACTCCAAAAAGGAATCAGAAGATATCAATTTACATAACCCCGAAGATTAGACGGTGATCCGATAAATGACGATAAGAATACCGCTTTTTAGTTGTGATGGAGGAAAGAGGAGATAACACCATTGAAACGGAACCTATCAAGCTTACTCATTTTATTCGCCGAGGGATGAGACCACGTAAAGCATATCTCCTTTTAACATCAACACAGACCGAGGAAGAACTGAATTGATCAGAGAGGCTGGCGTTTCTAAGAGTTTAAACATGATCTACTTCGTTCATCATTAGTCTCGGACTCGTTAAAATCACCATGAGGAATTACCTTCCACGTTCCATCGACTCTAAGTAGAACGACATATGTCCCATAAAACCGTATATAATAGGTTGATGAGGGGCATTAATGTCCCACAATATGATTATTAGCTGTATTCGGTTTCCGGTCCATAGATAGTCAACAAAACTATACGGATCGTACATAACTTTCTTGAAGACGTTTCCTCTAATACATAATACTACCGCCTGCAAATTTCCTAATGATCGCTACAAAACAATATTCATAATTTGAGTTTCTCCCACATTAACTTCAATCATATGAGAAAAAACCCTTTCCATCATAGTCTCCTCTGTATTGCCCATGAACTTGATCTTATTTTTATTTTTTTCGTTTGTTAAACTCTTTACCCACTCCTCTCGGTGGCGGGCTTGTTACAAGTTCATCGTATATTAACTGGAATCACATATTCACTCTAAAACACTACATCTTCTCCTTGAGTCCTGATAATAGACTCCACATCCTTCTCACAACCCTCCATGGAATACCCCATCGCTTGACCAACACGGATCACCTCCTCTAAGACCCCCAGAACAGACCCCCCATTTTTAGCCTCACTTTGTCCAGCAGAATTACACGAAACCTCCTCCTGAACGGCTTGAGAAAAGTTCATAACCTTAGCACTAATCATCGGCGAAACCTCCTTGTCCATATTGGTGATCTCCTCCCCGAAAACATGATCTCTGATGTTCACTGCCTCGGATCCCACCGGTGTGAATCCAGGGGGTGAGACAATGAAGGGCTCTGATTCCGTATCGCCTCTTCGGTCTTCTTTTGTTTCAATAACTCATAAAGCTCAAACGGATCTTCAGAGTGTTGCTCGTTCACTATATTAGTTTCTTAGAACGATAAGAGAGTTATCACACAAAGATGTTTTGGCAACTCCCTCTAACATCGCTAGTATTAACTCACCTTCTCTTCTATCGCTCACATGAGACTGCTCTTCTTAGAATTTCACCACGAGCAGATTTCCATCATCCGTACGATTAGCCTTCTCCCTTAGAGGAAGAAATATAGGGTTCCATGTAATAGTCTTTTGCACGTACCTTGAATAAATTTTACCTTTGCTATATTCTTGAACGACTCAAGTATGGGAAACATGATGTTTAGTATGTTGCACAAGCTTTGCTTATCCAAAAGAGGAACGATCTCGCTGCGTCGCACTCAAGGTTCAACGTCTACCCCCATTTATTCCCGATATTGTAAAAATATCACGTGACCACAGCATGAAGCGGAATGCTCAATATCCACCACACGACACGTCCATCGACTAACAAAATCTTGATAACATCTTGGATCATTGAAAACCAAGAGTTAACCCAATGTGTTTCATCATGTTACTTTAGTATCAACCCTTATCGAATTCAAACAATCACCCATTTCCCCCAGATAAAATAAATTAACATATTCAAATCCTCATCAACGAGATAGTCTGTAGATTTGGGGGATAGAGTTAATAATCTTTAACTTTTCCCAATAGTTAACACATTGGAAAGTCCGTTCGTGAATACAGCGTCATCTAAACCAAAGCTGGTGAAGGGGAGATCAAAGAACAGGATGAACGAAGAAGAAAACCCCATTAACAGAGACTCATACGAACCTGCAGATCATTTTTCTCGTCTTAAACCCTGGGAATTTATCCCATGACCAGGAATCCTCAGCTCGAACATTCAGAAGTGGGAAATTAGATTTTGAGCAAGCAGGGTTTATGTTGGGCTATCAAAACGAACCTGATTCGCAACAAATGGTTAGCGACCAATCCAAAAGAGTAATACTGATTCTTCCACCAGGCGATCAAGAGTAATACCTAATAAAGAACGAAAGCGAATTACTTACTGCCTTTGATTTTTAGAGGAATAAAAACACATCCACCACAGGTTTACATAAACACTACATTCCCTCATAGATCGGGGAATTCCGATACTCGCGCTCCCTAACTTAAGCTCTGAAGTATCACTCGGAATGAGAAATCTTCTGAGTAAGCTCTTCATTAGAATTTTGAGATCGTCTGGTGTTATTAACATTGCTACGATAACTTCCAGCCATTTTGGATTGAAGGGAGATCTAAATATTAAAAAGAAAAAAAACAAACCGCAAACTTTAAATCCTAAAACCTCGTCGAATCAAATAAAGAATGATTAAGAGAACAATCACAATTATAAATCCAACCCCCACGGGAATTATATGATCACACCGAGGTTAGGGAGCAATCAAAGATTGAAAACCTAAACCCAGTCACAATATAAAAGCGAACGGGAGATAGAACAACAATTGAATCACACTAATAAATAAGACGTTATTTAATGATTGGAGGTTAACAGGATTAAAACGGTACAGAACAAGATTGAAAGAGGGGCGGCGCTAGGGTTTTCCAGAGCCTTAAAATAATTGTACTTATATGAGTATGTCCTGTATAACATGTAATGTATAATGTTTTATGTGTCATTGTCACTTTGTAGTATATATGCGTGTATGTATTATGTATGTGTATGCGCGCGTATTTGTTAAAATAAATGTGTAACACTGTAAGATAAAGACTTAAATAATCGTTCACAATCTCAGATCGCGCGTCTCACACGGTCTTCAAAGCAAGTCCATCACTCCAATCGTTATTATTCGTCTCTCAATCGTCTTCTACCTTAATAGAACAACAAAACCTCAACAACATTCATAAATTTAATCTAGTTCTTTCGTTTGCTTTTTTCTCTAACGAAGCTTATGCATTTTGAAAGTAGATACATGAATTGCATGAGATGAATGTTGGTGAGATCTATCTCTTCATTTTGTGTACTTGATTATTAAGGCGAATGGTACAAAAAAAGACATAAACTTATGGTTATTTTCAATCAAAGTACTCAATTTTTTTTTCCACATACAGGCAGCACTTGAGAGAGAGAGTTTCTAGCCGATTTAGGTTTTTTTCTCACTTCCAGTTAACACACTAACTCCCATTTTCGTTATATCCTCATAATTAGTGTTAATTAAAAATGAAGAGCCCAAATTAACAATTATCCAAAATTCAATATAACTTGAGTGTTAATTTAATTCAAAGATCATTTTCTGGTTTAGACCATGGTACACCAATACGTCAGAAAACGCCACACTAGAGAGATAATTTTTTTATGATGAGAAGATGATAGATAGGTTAATAAAGTAAACCATGGTGACAGTGTTACTTTTGGTAGCAAACGCCGGTACTATCGGTTTGTTATTTGTGTGAGGAGGTTTTGTTTTCGAGTGTACGCTCTACTCTCTCACAGATATATGATATAGGATAATCTATCCCTCCCTAAAATGATAAAAATTGAAAATAAAATAGCGTGTGTAGAATTAGTGGGTCATTATTATGAGAGATGAGATGAGTAGGTGATAGATATTGTTCGTGTGTAGCGCGGAGAGAGATGTGAGAGATAGATGATAGAGATACTGCATACCTCTGAACACCCCCTCGCTACTCCCAGTGAAGATATAGAGATAGATATGGGGGTTGTGCGTTGTAGGGCCCACACCATAATCTTCCTCACGTCGCACTCTCACACTCAAAGAGTGCGCTCTCCTAGACCAAAACCTCTAAAAAATACCATTGATAACCTCAAAATATGACAGTGGCGAATTTGATAATAGCTTACCTTAGAGAGCTATTGGCTGACTCAGCTCCACACAGTCCACCGCAGTCTCGGGGGTGGGTTGGGGTGGGGGCGACGCGGGGTGCTGTGGGCATGCTGGGTGTAGTGTGTGTTGGGTGGGCTGTGAGCGCTGTTCGTTATGGAGGTGGTTCTGGGGCGTGTGGTGGTGGGTAGTAGATTCCCACAATAATGGTACAGACAAACATGGAAAATTTGCTCGATTATGGGTTGTTTGAGATGTTACAGAAGAGTACATGATTGATGTAGTTGAATGATGGCTGAATTAAATTATCACTCAAGTTATATTGATTTTTTGGTAATTGTTAATTTGAGCCCTTCATTTTTAATTAACAGTAATTATGGGGATATAACGAAATGAGAGTTAGTGTGTTAACAGGAAGTGAGAAAAAATCTAAATCGACTAGAAAAAAAATTGTTGCCTTTATGTGCAAAAGAAAAGTTTAGTATCTTGATCGGAAATAGACTTTAAGTTTAGTGCTTTTTTATGCCATTTGTCATTGATTATAATATTGATTTAAGTGGTGTTGCTTTTAGAGTCAGAAATTGTCTTCTTAACAGGGATTAATTCTGACTCATTCAGGACTCGGTCAGACATTTAGGCCATTTAAGGCTCGCGCGCGCGCGCGCGCGCGCGGCGTAATGTCATTCAGAGGCGGTAAGAGACAAGCAGTGTTAAGAACGTTTGTTTTTTTCTAATCATTAAGAGGCAGCACGAGGCATAAACCTCTTATTGAACTAGATGTTGAGGGGGTGTCTTAACAACTCTTAATGTCTTTTTTTTTAATTCTTAATTTTTTCTTACTTTTTTTGTTTTTGTTTATTTTTTACTTTGTTATGATTTTTTTATTTTGGTGTTTTTTTCATTTCTTGATTTTTTTTTTCTTATTTCACCTTGTCCCTTTGTACTAAATATATATTAAATAAAATCATTTTTGCATAAGTGAGAGAGTGAGATTTAGATAGAAAGAGTGTATAAGATAAATATGTGACAATTCATATTTTGTTCAATTGAAGGGTTGGTTTTCAAACTCATATATCTCAATATCTAAAGGACTAATTAGTTAATTGTTTGCTAAAAAGTTCAATTTAAACAGTTTTTATTTTTGTCAAATAAACATCAACATTGCTTTGTTTTGCTTTTAAAATACTTTTAAATTTAAATGATTATATTATAAAATTCTGTTTTTATTATTTAATGTAGTTTATTTTTGAGCGAATGCAATCGCATTTTATATTTAAATTTGTGGAAAATACTCGTTTAACACATATATAAATCTTACTAAACAAAACCAGTTTTATTTGATTGTATTCAGATTTTCTCAACCAATATTCAGATTAAGATTGAAAATCAGATTCAGCTTTTCTGCCGAATATTCAGAGCAATCTTAATACTCGCTACAAACAACACTTATTTTGGTTATTTATACCTTCAACGAACTGGATATTAAATTCACCAAGAAATACATAGCCTGAGTGTCGTCACTTACCTTTGGAAGTTATGTTGACATATACCTCACTGCACACAATCACCTACATTCTCTCTGGCTCCCTTGGGATTTTTTCCAACCTTCTCATGGTAAATGTTTCTTCCCAATCTTTATTCCCTTATAGTTGTGTGGTCTATAATATTAACTTTGTTTAATTATGTGTTAAAACGTTATCTTTATTAGGATATTAGTTGATTAGATTAGAGTTTTGATTTTATTAAGGTTTTATAAATCGTCTTTTAGGGTTTCGCTGCTGCTACTTTTATTTTTATGTTTCAAGTAATAATTATGGAAGTAGGGTAATTTGGTTATAGTGCGTTGAATTCATGCCCTATTTCATTCTAGGGTTTTGTTTTTGAAGATAAACGTGGATCTTATTGTTTTTCTGGTGATTTAATGTTGGATCTTCTTTTTTTCTAGATTATGGTTTCTTTTTCGGCTGTATGGTGTTAATGGACAATGTGGGTGAACTTAATGTTGATGCAATTGATGAACGAATGATGCATTTGAATAGACAAGATGCTGGAAACGTCGGTGTTTCTCGTCCTAGTATGGCGGCTAGGGTTTTGCGTAACCTAGCATGGATATGGAGACAATGAAGGACGCTAATGTTCGTGTTACAGGTCGTAGAAGTAACGATACTCCTAGTTTTGGAGGTGTAGCGGCTGTTACTCAACCTAGTCAGGATACTCCTATTGTTTGCTCATTTGTTATTGGGGCGAAGCCTACATTTTATGCTAGTGCTACAGTTGGGGCACCTCTGCCATGTGGTTAATTTATAACTCCTGGTGCTACCAGTATAAATCCTCCTATTAAGTTGATTAAACCCGTGGTCATTCTGGGTGTGTCGATTACGTCTAAGGAAAAGCTCATTGGATTGGTTGATAAAATTGAATCTGGTGCTCTAGATGATGTAATTTATAGGCTCACTATTGATGAACGTCAGGCCGCCATGTTTGGTGATTCAGTTGGCAAGGGGTTTGGATTTTGTAAATTTGGATAGTATCTATGAGGAACCGTACAGGGTTACCCATGTAACATCTCGTATTTTACGGTCAATATTAAATCTCGACTCCGTTTTTATTTTTGCTTTGAATAAAATTTTGTGTTTTACTTGTTAGCCAATTTGGTGAAAATCGTCATTTTTAGTTATTTGCGTGTCGTGCTTTGGATATTTATCCGTTAAGCGTTTTAGGATATCAAAATTTCATAATTCGCTCCGGAAGTCAATTTATTGTTATTTTAGTATTTTATGATTTTTCCCGCGTTTTGCCGAAACCGTGTCAAAAATAGTACTTTAACACTTTTTAATATTTTAACTTAGTGTTTTAAATCAAATATTGTAGTATAAATGTTTTAGAAAAATAAAACAATAAAAATATAAAATAAACATAACATATAAACCAAACACCCTTTATTCAATTTGTGTGCTCCTACTAAACTAAAAACCAAACACCCCCTTATGTTTTATCACCTCCTACTAAACTTCCAAACAAACACCCCCTTAATAATCTTTTTACTTGTTTTAAATATCCAAATTGTGGAGATCTTTTAAGCCCATCTAGGATATGTTTTACAGATAATTTAATTTGATAGCGGAATAATACGTACAGTTATAATTATCAAAAAGGTATTTTATTATCATAGTTTCACTTCTATGCACCATACTCTATACTTTGAGATAAAACTAAACTATTAGACTAAATAACTATTATAACTAAACTATGGTGTACATAATGCACTCGTTTACTAGACACTCATTGGATGCAGCTTATATATCTGGATATTAAAACCTATGAGTCTATGTCTCTTTATATAAGGAGAGAGCATAAGACGTTACAAAGATTAATGCTATTAATTATCATTAATGCTATTAATTATCATTAAGTCCATCATTAATGCTATTAATTATCCATTATATGTATGATGGACATTAATGCTATTAATTATCATTAAGTCCATCATTAAGTTACATCTTGTAACTTCCCAATCATTAAGTCCTTCTTGTTTCATTCTTTTGTTCTTTTGTCTCATCAAATCTATAATTCCCAACAATCTTCCCCTATTTGATGATGACAAAACAAACAATGTTCTTGCACGAACTTCATCATAAAGCCTAAGCTTCCCCTGAAGTTGAGATGTAATCATCTCCCTGAATGAAACAATGCTTCCCCTTGACTTAAGATCTTCTTGAACATGTCACCACAATACTAAGTTGCAAACTATATCTCTTGTAGTCTTCTTCCCCTTTTTGTAATCATCCAATAGGGGTCTTGTGTAGATACGCAACTTGTGAACACTTCCCCTCAAGTGGTGCATGTAGATGGAAAACATTTAAACAATAAGCTTCCCCTGAAACCCATATGTTTACCATCTCTTGAATCTCGAACTATGTAGGCTCTATGTAATGATTACTGATGAAGAAAACTGAGTATAACAAATTTGTTGAAGAAGTTGAATTTCCCAAACTTGTGTCTTATGTCTTGCACTATCCTGGACGTCGAATTTATAAGTAAAATCTATGAAATTATAAGTAGAACTGACACTCTTGACAACAACTCATAGACATCCTCTAATGCAGACCCCTCCAGCACAACAATTACAACTCTTAAATATCTAGCAAATAGTGATCAATAAGCCCCATTAGAACAAATCACACACCCTTGCTGATTCGTCCAGTCTTCGCACACCCCATTGTAAGCACGAACACAAGTTATCTACAGCCTAACCCACAACATTAAGCTATGCTAAGACACCGCACCTGTTGACATCAACTACGACATCAATATAAAGTATAATTCGCTATTCTCGCTAATCACCTCTTCAATAAATCTCCAAATCGATGCCATTATTATCTTCCCCTTAAACGAAGCATTTGAGATTCAAATCCATCAAAAAATGCACTGTACGATATCGTCTTCACATCTACGAGATCAAAAATTACGCTTGTCGATATCGAACAACGCTTTTGCAGTAAAAACTACTTATCGGATGAAATAGCCCACCCCCCCCCCCCCCCCCCCCCCCCCATCGCAAATCTCGAACATAACAGCTGGTACTTTCACACTAACGAGCAGTACTTTGAGCATTAATGAGTCAGAGTCTTTCGAATAGAAAGCGAGTACTTTCGAACAGTACCTTGAGCAAGTGCTTATTCTTCATAGAAACCTGATAGTTAACAATGATTTACACTCTCGCTGTATGCATCACAATAAGGTTTAGAGAGGACAATTATAAATATTGCTATATTAATTTAACTCCAAAACCCCATAAAACTTTAACCACAAATCGATTTCTTGAAAATTAGGGTTTTAGGGTTTCTTCAAAAACCTTGTAGATCCCAGATCAAGAGCCCCATGGCTCTGATACCAATTGATAAGATCGTTGAAGCCATCTAGGATCGGTTTTAAAGATAATATTGACACGCAGCGGATATAAGAAAGGCAATTATTATCAAAAAAGGTTTTTCCATTGAACGATTCTATTTATCCCCAACATTATAACATCGGGGCTACACCAACTAATTATGGGGTAATAAATAACTACTAACTAGACTTCATGGATGAAGAGTTCTATGTATGATGGATATTAAAACCTATGAGTCTATGTCTCTTTATATAAGGAGAGAGCATAAGACGTTACAAAGATTAATGCTATTAATTATCATTAATGCTATTAATTATCATTAAGTCCATCATTAATGCTATTAATTATCCATTATATGTATGATGGACATTAATGCTATTAATTATCATTAAGTCCATACATTAAGTTTCATCTTTGTGACTTTATCAATCTTAACGTCCTTCTGTTTCATTCTTTTGTTTTTTGTCTCATTAAATCTATAAATTCCAACACAATAAAAACACACATACTAAAAACATAGATAACAAAAATAGTTCACCCTTCCTCTCTCCTTTTTATGTGCATGACCCAACACCATCACCACTAAGCCTTCATCAAAAATTTAATTCAATCAACTTTTAAAACTATCCTACATCAATCTCTATATAAAAAACATCCATCATTCTTTTCCTTTGAAATCAACATGCAAGGTTTTACAAGATTATGAGTTTTTGAATATTTCTTTGATTTTGGGTATAATTAAAGCTTGAAGGGTTTGATTACAAGTATTATTGGAAGGTATTGAGTAATAAAAAGTTAGGGTCTCATCAATTGAGGATTGTTTGGTTTTCGGTAAATAGGAAATAACCAAGAGGGTTTTTGTTTGATCTTTTTCTTGCATTCTTCATTGTTTGTAAATATGTTTTAAACCCTTTTGTATTGATTAATTTTTATTATGTATGCATGTGTATAAGATTATACTTAGAATCCATGGATCATTGTGCATGTGATGTTTTGAGGTATACTTTTGGTTTGAGATGATTAGTGGTGAAATTAGGCTAGTTTATAAGTGTTGGCGATGTTTGCGATGCGAAAAATTGGAGTTTTGAAGGGGTTTAAAGATACCCATATAGGGTAAAAAATTAGCGAGTCGAGTTTGGGTGAGTCAAAATCGTTGAAACTGAAATTGGCCTAGTAGGGGTCGTCCTTAGCTTCGATTCGATATATCGTGGGTTCCGTAATTCTCAAAAATAAAGTTTTTAGAGCAATTTAAAGTTAGAAAAATGGGTAAAATAAAATTCTGGACACTTTTTATATAGTGGTTTTTGTGCAGATTTTTGTAGGGGCAATTTCGTCATTTTCTATTGAGTTTTGGGTCTCGGGTATAACTAAAAAGTTGTTTAAAATGCCGTTTTACCTTTACTTGAGGATATCTAAGTCCAAAAATGCATATTAACGGATCAAAAAGCTTAGAAATAGATACTACATTATTTTAAGAAAAATATGGATTGTGCAAAATTTTGTAAGAGTAATTTCATCATGTTCGGTCGAGTTTTGGGTCTCGGGTATAACTGAAAAGTTGTCCGAAGTGTCGTTTTATGTCAAACTCTAGCATACCCCATAATTAATAACGCATTTTGGCGGGTCATTTTTGATGAGTCAAACTTAGGAAAAACATACATTTTAAAAAGTCAAATTTGGTAAAAATTTAATAATGATCCTTTGGCTTAGTAGAAACCGTTTAAACTTGAAATATTATAACAAGAACTATTTTATAACAAATAAGTCATACTTAAGCTTTCGATTGTGTCTAAAGTCGAATTGGGTATAATGAGTTAAAGTATGGGTGCGTTTGGATGGGTTGATTGTTGTAAATTTAGAATAAGAATCTGGGCAGATTTTTGAGTTGTTTTGTGAGAGTCATAACTCCTTTATTCAGATAGCTTTTATTGATTTTCTTGACCCGAAAAATAACTACAGAGAGTCTACTTTCCAATCAAAGTGGTTTCATGAGTTAAAAGTGAGCAGAGGTCAGTCAAAATAATTTTACGAGATTCATTGTCAAATCTGCGTTTAGGGACAGTTTTTTGGGTTGTGTTTCTGAGGATAACTGACATATCAAAACACATTTTTAATTAATGAAATTGATATTGTAGCAAGTTCATGATATATATGATTTTATGGAATGTTTCTAGATTTTATTGAAGATTCAAAATAGGTCAGGTCAAGACAAACTTTCAAGTGGTTACAATAGGTCCTTTTCCGGATACTTTGATTCGTCTAATTTTTGAAAAACAGTGAGACTTGTCAAACATTCTTGGGAAAAATACAGTAGGTTATTAACACATTTAGGTTGTTAGAAATGGAGTATGGAAGGCGTTTGAGGTCGTTTGGTAT
>BQNB010064226.1:3352-16502 GCA_026074375.1 Tanacetum coccineum
TTAAACATGAGACCGAAAAAATAAACCCGCACAAAAATAAAAAAACAATTACTGGCCCGCAACAACGTGTGAAAAAATAATGACCCGCAGCAGCGCGCGGTAATCCTACTTGTTTAGAAACTATTTATCAAAAACATAAATATGAATTAAAGAAAAAAGTTTTTCAAGGACTGAAGGCGCATCAGATTCCAAGTATGTGTATTATATTGATTACACATACACATATGATGAAACACAACACGTGAATTTTAGAATATACTAGCTATTTTGGGAAACAAAATTTGAAATGAACTTTGGAAAAGAAACCTAGCCATCTTTACTCAAAGACCTAACTAATGTGTAATGTCTATCATATCCCCACTCTTGTTTCATTTATGATCAACTTTCAGCCAAAACACTCCACATATTTTTGAATCAAAATGACTTCGGAGTATGATGTGTTGGTCATGAAATTGTCATGTCTGTCTCGGTTCGGTTTTCAGGTTTGTGGGTTGTACGGTTAGGGTTCATCGGTTTGAAAATTTTCAAAGTTAAAACCAAAACCAAACCAAACTAATTATAGAACGGATAAAACCAAACCATACACCAAATTAGAATTCAGTTTGGTTTCGGTTAAAACCAAAAAAACCAAATTCAAGTGAACTCTAAAAAATGAAAAACTTTTTCCTCAAAATATAATCTAAAACTTATAAATAAGAAGCTACAGTAAAATTATCAAATATAATTAACACATCAAAAAGTCTCACATAGTGTTGAAGTATATCAACAACAAAAAAAGCGAAAAGGTTTCAAAACTTAACGAAACTAAATGAAAGAGAAATAAGATAAATTTTCTTTGACTTAAATTTTCGAAAACTAGCTTGAATATTCCATCTTCAAGCATCCAAACACACTTGCGCTTTCACTCTTGCTCGGAATATGTGAATTTATATAAATCAAGTAGGCAAACTCTTGTTTAATTGCTCACGAATATGGATCATTGCTTGATTTGAGAGTGATTAGCTTAAAAGATATTTTTAAAAACTATGTTTTTTAATTAGGACAATACGCTAAAAATATATATATAATGAACTTTTTTTATGTGTATATATTCGGTTTTTTCAATTTGGTTTGGTTTTATTTTTGTCAAACCGTAACCAAACCGAACACCAATTAAATACTTAATTTGGTTCGGTTTCAAACCAAACCATACACCAATTAAAATTTCCGATTCGGTTCTATTCGGTTTCGATCCTGTTTCTTCTTCAGTTTATTCGGTGTCAAACCAAACACTGAACACGCCTATGTCTATCATCTATTCTTTGCATTCTTACCATGGTAGTACCAGCCTTACAAGTATATCTTGAAGGGAAACGCGGGTTTCTATCTAACATACTGATTATAGCTATGTTCGCAATTATGCACGCAACTATGAGTCCACACATAGATGAAACCACTCTCATGTTCGTGCTCACCATCATAGCCAACTTTCTCCCTTCTTTAGGAGCTGTGCATGACGACGGCGAATTAGAACTTGTCACTCATATGTTAGCCTTTGGGTTTTCCATTATCCCCTTGATTATTCATATCATCTATAACATCTCTGAAATATCTCTTATCTTGTTAGTCTTATTGATGTTTATCTTCGTAAGTTTTATTTCCATAGCCTTAAAGGTACCAACATTAAGACAGCACGTGAGGAGGTGTCCGGAAGCTGAACACCCCTCATTTGTGATTGCTTCTTCTTCAATCTATTTTGTTTCGAGGATAATATGCACATGCTTTGCTTGTTGTTCACTTGCTACTTTGTATTGCTTGTTTTGGGAAGAAAGCTCAGGTTTTAGGAGGTTTAGTGTTGCGGTCCATGCAAGTGGGGCTGTTATAGGTGGTATATCACTAGTGTTTACACTACAACAAAAGCCCCTTTCCCCAGCGCGTTTTTTCCCAGCGACATATGTCGCTAGGGAAAAGTAGCTAAACGACAAAAATACTCCGACGTGGCATTTTTTCTCGTTGAATCTTTAGTCAAACGTTATCGAAACGTTTCCCCAACGACATGTCGCTGGGGAAGATTTTCATGAAATTTACTAAAAAATTTCAGCGAAAATCTAAGCGGGAAATTTTTGTTCATTGTTTAGTATGTAATTAGTCCATAATTGTTGTAGCGTTTGAACTGTACAACTTTCCCCAGCGACATGTCGCTGGGGATGTTCGTTTGACTTTTAAACAAACTACGTTTTTTAGGCTATTTTCGGTCCAATATTCCACATACTAACTAAATTTACTTCAAAGTTAACTGAATTTTACTCCTAGCTACCACTATATGTAATCAGAATACACGAAATGAGAGTGAGAGTTGAAATGAGTTGAGGTGTGATAAGGTTAAAAGATGTAATGATGAGTTGCATTAATGTGTAACCCTAGCTCATAAATTGAACCTCTAATGTGTAACCCTAACTCATACATTGAACCTCTAATGTGTAACCCTAGCTCATACATTGAACCTCTAATGTGTAACCCTACCTTATGTTACGAATCATAACCGAAGTCGAAACATGATCACTAGGATCCAATGTGTAACCCTAGCTCATACATTGAACCTTTAATGTGTAACCCTAACTCATACATTGAACCTCTAATGTGTAACCCTAACTCATACATTGAACCTCTAATGTGTAACCCTAGCTCATACATTGAACCTCTAATGTGTAACCCTACCTTATACGTTGAACCTATAATGTGTAACCCTAGCTCATACATTGAACCTCTAATGTGTAACCCTACCTTATACGTTGAACCTATAATGTGTAACCCTACCTTATACGTTGAACCTCTAATGTGTAACCCTAGCTCATACATTGAACCTCTAATGTGTAACCTTACCTTATGTTACGAATCATAACCGAAGTCGAAACATGATCACTAGGATCCAATGTGTAACCCTAGCTCATACATTAAACCTCTAATGTGTAACCCTAACTCATACATTAAACCTCTAATGTGTAACCCTGACTCATATATTGAACCTATAATGTTGAACCCTAACTCATACATTGAACCTACAATGTTGAAGATTATGTAGCCCATCGAAAGAGTATTTGCCGGTGTGGTTCGACCCACCAAGAGACGGGTCTATGTCATGTTTGACAACAAAGGGGATGCGTACCATTGGGTATGTTACGAATCATAACAGAAGTCGAAACATGATCACTAGGATCCAACTTCAATATTATCTCACGATGATGTTGTTTCTTAATAAACAACCTTTTTGCACCCTCGTTAAAACGTGGTTTGTCCTTAGGTTTACGATTAGGTACAACACGGTTTCTTGGTCCAGTTGCTACCGGAAAGTGTACGGACCACTTGTTGAACCTATAATGCTCATACGTCCCTTGCTTACATTGCATTTAATTATTTTCATCATTAAACCTAGCTCATACGTTGAACCTATAATGTTGAACCCTAACTCATACATTGAACCTATAATGTTGAACCCTAACTCATACATTGAACCTATAATGTTGAACCCTAACTCATACATTGAACCTATAATGTTGAACCCTAACTCATACATTGAACCTATAATGTTGAACCCTAACTCATACATTGAACCTATAATGTTGAACCCTAACTCATACATTGAACCTATTTAGGCGGGAGAACAAAAAAGATACCTGAAAATGAAGAAAACAATCCATTTCTAACCCTTGTCTTTGTCCTTAGGTTTACGATTAGGTACAACACGGTTTCTTGGTCTGTGCTACGAAAGTGTACGGACCACTTGTTGAACCTATAATGCTCATACGTCTCTTGCTTACATTGCATTTAATTATTTTCATCATTAAATACGTTGAACCTACAATGTTGAACCCTAACTCATACATTGAACCTACAATGTTGAAGATTATGTAGCCCATCAAAAGAGTATTTGCTATGTCATGTTTGACAACAAAGGATGCGTACCATTGGGTATGTTAACGTATCTTTAATAACAGAAGTCTGATAACATGTATACTAGGATCCAACTTCAATATTATCTCTCGATGATGTTGTTTTCTTTAATAAACAACCTTTTTGGCACCCTCGTTAAAAGTGGGTTTGTCCTTAGGTTTACGATTAGGTACAACACGGTTTCTTGGTCCAGTTGCTACCGGAAAGTGTACGGACCACTTGTTGAACCTATAATGCTCATACGTCTCTTGCTTACATTGCATTTAATTATTTTCATCATTAAATACGTTGAACCTACAATGTTGAACCCTAACTCATACATTGAACCTACAATGTTGAAGATTATGTAGCCCATCGAAAGAGTATTTGCCGGTGTGGTTCGACCCACCAAGAGACGGGTCTATGTCATGTTTGACAACAAAGGGGATGCGTACCATTGGGTATGTTACGAATCATAACAGAAGTCGAAACATGATCACTAGGATCCAACTTCAATATTATCTCATGATGATGTTGTTTCTTATCATAAGATGGGCTTTGAAATATGGAAATATGCGTGTTAGCTTCTAATCAATCAACTAGTCATACATTGAACCTTTAATGTGTAACCCTAACTCATACATTGAACCTATAATGTTAGGGTTCAACATTATAGGTTCAATGTATGAGTTAGGGATTATACACAATATAGGTTCTTTGTATGGCTAGGATTTCACATTATTATAGGTTTAACGTTTTATGAGCAGAGGTTTAGGCGTTTCGGTTCAACATATAGGTTCACCATACGAGTTACTGGTTCAAAATTGTAAGGTTCAAAGTCATGAGTTGGGTTCAAACATCACATCGTGAGATTAATATTGAAGTTGGATCTTAGTGATCCATGTTTCACTTCTGTTGTTTTGTATTCTAATCATTCAGACTAGTACATCTACCCATTGAACCTTGTAGTGTGTAACCCTAACGCATTCATTGAACCTCTAATGTGTAAACACACCTACCTTAGACGTTGATACCTCTAATAGTGTAACCTAGCTTCAACATTAAACCTCTAATTGTAACCTAACTCATACTTTAAACCTTAATGGTGTAACCTTTAGCTTCATACATTGAACCTTTAATGTGTAACCCTAACTCATACATTGAACCTCTAATGTGTAACCCTAACTCATACATTGAACCTCTAATGTGTAACCCTAGCTCATACATTGAACCTCTAATGTGTAACCCTACCTTATACGTTGAACCTTTAATGTGTAACCCTAACTCGTACGGTGAACCGAGAAAACCAAACCGACTGAACCGGATGACTCGATCCGAATGAACCGAGAAACCATATCATTATATAAACAATAATAAAAAAATTAGTTATTATTTATAAGATAAATATTTATAAAAAACTTATTAGTATTATACATTTATAATGATTAAATTTAACATAATTTTTAATAAGATAACCCTTTCCCCAGCGACATGTCGCTGGGGATAATATTTCAATCGATGGGGAAAGTTTTCGTTTAGCCCTCCATAATTTTTCAATAACGCGCCATTTTCGCAAAACGACAAAATGAAAAGTTTCCCCAGCGACATGTCGCTGGGGATTGTCGCTGGGGATTGTCGTTGACAAAGTCAAAGTTATTAATCGTTTCCCCAGCGACATGTCGCTGGGGATTGTCGCTGGGGAAAAAACCTTATCATAAACAGGTCTGCTTTTCTCACAGACGACCAAAACCGATTAAAACACAAAAAAAACATCTCTTTGACGATTTTATCATCAAAAAAACCACCACCACACACCACTCATCGCCACCATCACCACCACCACACCACTCATCGCTACCATCACCACCACCACGGCATAACCCACCACACACGAGCACCCCTCATCTAAAAGTTTAATTCTTTTTCTCTTAATCCTCTAAAATATTAATTCTTGGTATTTGTGGAGTAGCGTGACGACAGCGGGGATTTTTTTTTGGCGGGGCAGCGGGGTTTTTGGCGGGGCAGCGGGTTTTTGGCGGGGCAGCGGGTTTAATAAGGTGTGCTTTTTTTTATCCTTTAGGTATCCCCAGCGACATGTCGTTGGGGATTGTAAAAACTTATTAATTTTTGTTTAACCATAATTTTTGTTGGCGGGGCAGCGGGTTTAATAACGTTGGGGATTGTAAAAACTTTTTTTTATCCTTTATGATTGTTTTAGGATTTTAGAGATTAAATTCGGAAAATCCCCGTCTGAATTTGATCATCCTATAGAAAACCCGTCCGAAATTAATTTATTAGAAATTAATTTCGGAAAGTCCCCAGTTTTGGGACTGCTTTTTTAATGTTTTGTCTCATTTAGGATATGAATGCGTATAATTGGTTTACTATTTGAGATGATTTCGACAGTGTTTCTCCTTTACTCCTACGAATATGTCTTTAAACACATATTTGGGGAGTTGAGGGGAAATGCTGCCAAAATTTTCTCAAATAGTAAATCGGTTATACGCATTCATATATGAGACGAATCATTAAAAGAGTGGGTTAGGATTGCCTTCCATAGTTGCACTAGGTGAACAAAACATCTAGGATTGCCTTCCATAGTTGCCTTCCATGTAATAACTAAATGTATAGATAAAACGCAGGTATGGTATTCGCTGATAAGAGTTGGTTAGAAAAACCGCGTGGTTCCCGAGAATTTTATGACGGTGTCCAAAAATTCGTCGCTCATTGCACGCCGTTAGTGAATAGTGCGGGGAAAATTAGATGTCCATGCAAAAGATGTCGAAATATATTATTCAAACCCATCGAATGGATTGGAGATCATATTACCGATAACGGGTGGGACCCACTTTATACCGTATGGGACAAGCACGGTGAACCGGCTCTACCTACGCCACCGCCTCTCATGAGTGACATGACAGCGTTACTCGATGATCTTAGCTATATTCCTCCGAATAATGAACACAATGAACCAACACAAGGAGATATTGGTGAGACAAGTAACGAACCGACTCAAGCTACACGTAACGAGTTTAAAGAGTTATATTCCAGTGCCAACGAGGCGCTGTACCCCGGTTGTGACCATGTGACTCGATTAGACTTTATGGCAAAGTTTACCTATTTTAAGGTTAAAGGTAAATTGACGGATTCTATATTCAATGAAATGTTAGAGTGGTTACAATATGCATTACCCGAAAGTAAAGGATACAAGTTCCCACCGTCATACTATGCCATAAAGAAGACATTTAAAACGATCGGGTTAGGGTACGAGTCGATACATGCTTGTGAACACGATTGTTGCTTATTTCGGGGAGAAGTTAACAAAGATTTGCAATTCTGTCCGGTGTGTAATACGAGTAGATGGAAAGACAGTGACACACCGGGGAAGAAAGTTCCTAGGAAGGTGTTGCGTTACTTTCCGATCATTCCTAGATTACAACGTTTGTACAAGTCTAGACACACTGCAAAAGACATGATTTGGCATGCTACTGGAAAGTGTACGGAGCCCGGTAAGATGCAACACCCGGTTGATGGTGGAGCTTGGAAGAAGTTTGACATGAAGTATCCAGATTTTGCAAAAGAACCAAGAAATGTTCGACTAGGGTTGTGTGCTGATGGTTTCAATCCGTTCGGCAACCTTAGTCAGACGTACAGCATGTGGCCGGTGATATTGACAACATACAATCTGCCTCCGTGGTTATGTATGAAAGAAAGTAATTTTATGCTGACGTTGTTAATTCCTGGCCCTAAATCCCCGGGCAAGGACATTGATGTTTACTTGAGGCCTTTGATTGAGGACCTGCAGGTTTTATGGGACAAGAAAGGTGTTGAGACTACAGACATTGTTTCAGGACAAAATTTCAATATGAGAGCGATGGTTTTATGGACCATAAATGATTTTCCTGCTCGAAGTAGTTTGTCTGGGTGGAGTGGGCAAGGTTACAAGGCATGCCCTACATGTAATGAAGAAACTCCATCTATTGGCGTGAAAAACAAAATAGCTTATGTTGGCCACAGAAGATTCTTAAGGAAGCCTCATAAATGGAGGAGTTCACGTGAATTCAATGGCGATACTGATCACAGAGATCCTCCTAAAGAATATCCTAGGGATGTAATCCTGGCTCAGCATGCTAGATTGCTAACGCGTGTGCCGGGTAAACATCCGAAACATGGGGGTGTGAAGATAAAACGCAATGTTGAAGTCGAGCTTAACTGGACTAAACGGTCTATTTTTTACGAGCTTGAGTATTGGTCTTTTATTTCACTAAGACACAATTTAGACATCATGCATATCGAAAAAAATGTGTTGGAGGCCATCTTGAACACTTTGTTAATGAATGACAAATCCAAAGACACCGCCAAGGCAAGACAAGACTTGCAAAATTTGGGCATTCGAAGACCTTTGTGGCTAACCAAAAACCACAAGGGGAAGATCGTGAAGCCCCAGGCTGCGTATTCTTTCACACCAGAGAACCGGAAAAAGTTTTGTCAGTACATCAAAGGAGTTAAACTACCAGATGGGTTCGGATCATGCTTCAAGCACAAAGTGACCGATAATGATACAAATATAACGGGCCTGAAGTCTCATGACTGTCATATAATGATGCAACGTTTACTTCCTTATGGACTTCAAAATTACTTGCCCGATAATATTGCAAAACCAATAATCGAGCTATCTTCCTTGTTTAAGCAACTCTGCTCTGCAACTTTGATGGAGGATGACATGTTGAAAGCTTCGGTCAAGGTGGTTGAAATTCTATGCGAGCTTGAGCGCATATATCCTCCTGCTTTCTTTGACATTATGATTCACTTGCCCATCCATTTAGCTCTAGAGGCTCTTGAAGGCGGGCCTATTCACCCCCGGTGGATGTTTCCATTTGAAAGATTCATGAAGAAGCTAAAAGGTTATGTAAGAAATAAAGCTAAGCCGGAAGGTTCGATCGCGGAGGGTTATGTTGCAGAAGAAGCATTGACTTTAAGTTCTCATTATTTTCGGGATGTTACCACGAAATTTAATCGTCTCGAACGTAATGTGGACCCCCCTCCCCCAACGTGTCAGTTTCAGGCGTTCCGGTCGGTATGCAATACGATTGGTTTACGGTCGTTTCCTCCTTTTGGTGCCAAAGAGTTCAATAAAGCGAGATGGTATGTACTTCACAACAGTCCTGAGATCGACACGTACCGGGCCCAGTTCCAGAGGTACGCGTTTTTTAATTTTGTAATTTTTTTTTCTTAACTTATCATTTCGACGACTTATTCTAATACCATGAACGTTTTTCAGTTTATTTCCAGAAAAAAACATGCTAGAAGAATTCACCAGCTGGTTTAGGACGCTGGTAAACTTAGACTTATTTTGTGTACTTAAGTGTAAAAATAACAATATCATATTTTTTGTTCTCTATCTAATCCTATCTTCTTCATAGATCTGTGAACGTCACGCAAACAATCTCCAAGACCCAGAGGTTAGCACAACCAGCGAGTTATTCGCTTTGGCTAATGGACCATCAAGGACTCCAATGTCAGTAAACGCTTGCGTAGTAGATGGTGTGAGGTATGTCGTGTAGAGCCGCGATGAACGTCGCATGTTGGGTTTATTGATTTGATGATTACAAAACTACATGTGCTTAAATGAAGAAGAATGACACAACAAGGGCTTAATATGATCACTTTGGTATTCTACATATGGAAGAATTAAATGCTGGAAGATTTGCTAAAGATAAGCATTGAAAAGTCAAATGTTCAGTTTCCATATAATTAAATGTTTAGTTTCCTTGTATAATTAAATGTCTTTTATGAGCATTTAATTAGTCTTTTATGAGCATTTAATTAGATGGTCAAAGCATTTAATTACTTTCCTTTGTAACGTCTTATGGTCTCTATTATATAAAGAGACATAGACTCATAGGTTTTATATATCCATCATAGTTAGATCTCTCCCAATGAGAGTCTAATAGTTAGTTTATGTAATAGTTAGTAGTTAGTTTATAGACGTGTTATAGTCGTCTATATGTATTAGTAGCCTCAAGGATCATAGGATCCATGTTACAGTTAGGTAACGTACTAATAATATTGAGGCATGAACGTTTGGTTAAAACCTTGTTTTATAACTTATTGTTCTTTAATTTCCGCTGCGTATATAAGTTATTTGTAAAACATATCCTAGATGGGCTAAACGATCTTATCAATTGGTATCACTAGTGAAGAAAAAGATTAACCTTGTGTTTGTAAACATGCAAATACACTTATAATATGTGAATGAATGAAAGAATGAATTGAAAATGTTTGTGATTGCTTAAAATTTGTAAATTTATTTGATATATAAGATTTGTGGCATGCTTGTATTATTTTGTTCAATGAATTTCACATGTATGCTAATTGTACTTGATAACATATGCTGATTTGCACAGCACATGGCGGGGACGGGGTGGTGATGATCCTTCACGTCCCACCTCCTTCCATCATTCGAATTTTGCGCGGGTTGCTTCTCAACCGAGGTAAAATTTCTGGATTAGTGTACATACAAGCATAATATTTGATACATATAATTGAACATGATTGCCTGAACTTTTAAGACTTTATCACTATCTGATTTTTCAGGAAAAGGAAAGCGAAAGCGCCCACATTGGTCGGGTGAACGCCGGCAGAAGACCCAGGGACAGGACCCGGAACCAGCAATTCAAAGGATTGTGGTGGCCGCAATAAAGGCCGGTCCAATCAGAGATCAGGGTAACGAAAGCCCGTGCTACACTAACACTGTTGTCCTACCACATGTAGCAAATAAAGTTCCGGCCAAGAGTCAAAGCATGGGTTTGTCACATAGTGAAAGAGATTAGTCAAGTAACAGTAGTGATCTAAATTGAAAGACACTCTCATCGCTAAAATTCACATCACTACCTTTCTAGTAGTTTTAAAAATGGTGATATGGATTTCATTGAGGCAACATAAACCCTTCCATGCTCCCAAGCCCCCTATTTATAAATGTAAAACTAAAAGAAACAACAGAATCTCTCCATGATGATCGTCCTACGTGCATCATGGCATCATGGGATGTTGTTTCTCATGCATGAAGTCTTGCATGGATTTAGGAGTACTCATCCTATTTAACCATCGTGAATGTTGGACTAGCAACAACCTTGACTGAGTTTCATGCGCACATTTTCTTTAATTTCCTTCTCAACATTTTTCTCGCAACTTTTGTTACCGTTATAATTTTTTTCCGTAACTTTAGACTAAGATCATCACGGATCACATACAAACATGTTGGGGTGTGCTCATTCAAGAGATCTAGAATCTTATATTTTGCTTACAAACATGTCTTAACTAACGCAATGTCTGAGGAAACAATGAAGATCCTATTAATAAGTAATATTCCATCGTCCGGATAATCTGTACATTGAAGATTGGGTGGATCATGATCAGAATTTACGTTTTGATACACACTCAAAATAAAATATGACCTAAAGCAGAAATAACAACATTTTTCTCATAATGGTCTCCCTTGTAATTGCAGATACTTAAAACCGGCCTAATTCAGGCCTGCCTTATCAAAAAGGACAATCCACCTAGAGGAATATCCATAGTAATATATATGAATTCACAAATATTCATAGCAATTGTATTTTTGTGTTTAAAATCAACTGAGAAACATGAGAAATTCGTCTCTGGAAGGATCACAAGCAAAGATCTTAACCCTTGGATCAAATGCATCACAAGATTCTAGTACAGATACGGTAGAAGGACAAATCTAAGATTTACCCATATGTACTATGAAATACCTTGACATTTTCACAACCGAATCAGTTAGAAAACTAAATAACTATTTATAGCAGTATTTCATATTCAATCAATTTTCAATTAACTGGGTTCTCTCCAAAAAAAATTCTTGTCACAGGAGTATCAATTGTGCGTTATTTTACTACTGACCATGGGCATTACAAATTTCCTAAAGTTATGTATCATAAGCTCCGTACATGATACCAATCATCTTCAATTGTCACAAATGTACCAAAAGGCCATTTTTTTATATGGTGGCTGAAGAGGAGTTTGGATACGTTCATCCTATGGGACATCCTACAGTCCAATGTAAGGAAGATCTTTATTGACCTCATAAGCAATATACAATAAACGTGATCAATCATCTATATGTTTACAGAACCTGGCGTTCTTACCAATGTAACTGTAGACAGTGATAAGCTATTTATTTTGGGTGTAACCTAGGGGTAACTGACATATGATAATATTGGTCTTGCAGAAAAATAAAATAAGTACTACTACTAATCATTTAATTATCTACCAAGATGCTATCTTTTTATCGTAGTCGCCATTAACACACTTTCCCATAGAGCCAATCTTTAATTAGTTTGTGATACGACCCTTACGGATACCACTTCAAGCGTGTGTTGGCTCCTTCAGAAAATATAAGAGAAGAACTAGAGGATTATTTTGATCTTTAACTTGATTGATTATAATGAAAGTGTACAAGAGTATTTATAATAGCTAAATGGGCCATGAGCCTTTTATAGGCTATTATGACATTTGACGTTTGACTACAAGATAAACACTGACTTTTGACTTTCCTAACATAAGTTATTGACTTTCCTAACACAAAGACATTCCTAAACATGATAAACTATGATAGTTATCCAAAACCAAGGGCGTAACACTCCCCACTCCTTCGAACCACCTTGCCCTCAAGGTGTCGTCTAAAAAAATCTTGATTCTGGGATCCCAAATTGTTATACCCCGATCGCTGCAAAATGTTGCCAAGATAGTTGGTTCTCCTTCCCTTTCAGAATCTCTCTCCACCTTCTTATCTTCCGATTCATTATCTAACTCCTTCCAATTTTCCAAACTTTTTTGCTCTACTCTTGACAATGCATCAACCATATCTCCTTCTTGAAACTCCTCCGGAAGGCCGAAAACCACCTCACTTTCAATACTGTTTTCCACTACTTCCTTCGCATATCGCGGGTGTCTTCGAACCTGAAGTTCTTGAATCATTACCACCATTGCTGCCAAAAGTGTCGGTGGAAATAGGTGGTTTAGCGTCATCTTTTTCTTTAAAAATTTCATTTAGCTTATCTTGGTTTTCTTGTTGCTCGTGTTCTTTAAAAGTAGCAACCATACTTGTTTCGTTTGGCTTAAGGCGAATCGTTTCCTCAAAATCTTGAACTTGTACCCCTGCGTTAAGGTCGTTTGTTTTGGCAATGTTTGTGGTGGACCGCTCGTCCTCAAAACGGGC
>BQNB010064226.1:18322-35396 GCA_026074375.1 Tanacetum coccineum
ATTGACAATAAAGATACATGTTCAGAAAATTAGCCCTAAGCACAAAAAGTTAAGCAATACCAAACATAAGTGTAATGTTGTGGGGCAAATTTGGTTATGAACAAGTACAAATACTGTTTGTTACTGTTTTCAGATCTAACGTGTACTTGTTCTGTACCAAATTTCTGACATTTTATTGATTGTAGAAAACATCATATTACAACTGTTTTAAATGTCCAGTATCTTTTGCTGATCCTTTTTAAATTTGTTAAGTAACCTCTATGTTCGAAAACTGTTATATGTCATTCTCGGATAATCTAATATATTGTTTTCGTAACAGCCTCTAAAGTGTGTGTATTAAAACTGAACAATCAGTTTTAGTAGTTAACTTTTTTATGTTGTTCAAGGTTCTCTTTCAAACATGCTAAACTTATTGACCAATATTTCATGTAGATGGTGCTTAATATGGTTATGATATGATTTATTTTGTTACAAAGGCTCTTTAAGTTCGGCAAATTTACAAGTTAAGCATACCTTTATGTGCAAAGTTAACACTAGAAAGCATCGATAGAAACGTTTTTGGCCCCTAAGCCACTTTTAAACTATTTTGCTGAACTTTGCTACATAACTTTCTTAGACCGTGAGAGGGATGTTTTTTTATTTCGAAATCGTGTTTGTATCAAAATGAATACAAAATTTGTTTTCATTCCGAAAAAATTGAGCTAGAATCACGTCTTGTTTAAAGTATTGATTTTGAATTATTGGTGGAAAGAGTGTTTGTCCAAGAGATGTCTGATTTGTCTTACTGCATGGCAGTCGGTTATTATTCTGTAACTTTTATGAATGTATGCTTACATAGGCGTCAAGTTTTTAGTATGCTTGATACATAAAGTCGGTGTAATTTTCTATTCTATTTATTTTGTTTATTGACTTCAATTTTATGACACAATCTTTTGGTACTCGTTTAGATTCCATCAACATACATATAACAAAATTTCCACCAAACAAGTCAAAGCTATACCTTTACAAATACAATGCTTATGTTTATAAAACAGAAGACGTGTTCTGTTCTGTATGTCTCACAACAAAGATAAGTTTATTATTAGAATTTCATCAGCCTTACACGTTTTTAGTTTACACTAGGGTCGAAATTTCTGTATGTTTCTTTGCTGGGTCATCTACTAATTTTGTATTAATGATCTAATGATGTGATGCAGCATATCAAGGCTATTGTCACTGCTGAAGAGGTTAGAACTACTTCTTTTTTCTTCCATTCATTTTCTCTTGCATCTTTTAGTCCCATTTTTTAATCCGGAGACCATACATACCAGTAGAATGGAGTGGAGTTAGTTTGAATGAGTTAACTCATCTTTCGTCATGAGAAATGAGTTTGTCATGTTGAGAAATGAGTTTGACATCTTGAGAAATGAGTTTGACACATTATAAGATATTTTTTTTAACATAGGAAGCCTTATGTATGATTCTCATATAGCCGTTGAATACATGCCCTAGTGAATAGAGCCATAGATAATAATAACGCTTGCGATATTTTTATAGTTTTCAATGTTCTGATTGACGTTATGTGTAAGTAAGTAGGGGTAAGCAAAACGGACCGCAGAGACGGACCCACTTGGGAGCCGGGTGTGGCACGGGCCACACCCAATTTTGAGACACAGAGTGTATTTTGTTTTCAAAAAGTGTCGATTTTTAATTTGTGCAACCCTCGAATTTAATTTTTGCTACTTTAATTCTTTACCGTGCAACTTGAATTTAGCTCAAAATTTCTTTAGAGTGCAAACTTTAGTACTTATGATGAAAAAAATTGTGCAAAACACTTTTGAAAAATATTGTGCAACACCCATCTCAAAATACTAGGTCCGTCCCTGTGACTGATATATTTTTTTTGTTTTCACCACTTACTGTTATTATGTTTATATGGAGACTCCCTTAAAGTTGCTCCCTTTAAAATCTAGGGAGAATGGGTATTGGAACAGGTCAGGGGGGATTTTGATTTAACTTCCTATTACTTTTGCTGTTTCGTTATTCTAGTTGCATGTTTCAGAGAGCAATATTCAAAGAAATTTGCATGAAGAAATGGATTATATGCTAGATTTATCTTGATGCTCGTAGCATGTATTATATAGAAGATGGTTCATATATTAGTCGCAGCATGAAATTATATTGGTTTTATGTCTTGCTTTGTTCTTAGGATCTGATCACCTTCATATGGAGGTTCAGCAAAACAGTTTGACCTTGTTACCTGATTACTAAACCATTATTTTCCTTTTCTGGGCAGGTGTTGCTTCGAGATCCTTCAGATGATAATGTAATACCAGTTGTTGAGGAGCTACGGAGGATATTGCCTGTTATAAATGCAAATCAAGGAGAATTGGGTGGTCAGAATGATGTTGAAACTGACGAAGAAGATGGTATAGTATTCAAATTCTACCTTAGTTTCTGTTTGTGCAAAATTTCAGTTTCAGATTGTTATTATTTAATGCATGCAGAGTCTCCATTTGAATTCCGAGCACTAGAGGTTTTCCTAGAGGCGATTTGCAGCTTTCATGCTCCTCGTACGACAGAATTAGAAATTGATGCTCACCCGGCATTGGATAAGCTTACATCTAAGGTACTTATATTTCTTGGAGACTATGATATGATAATATTTTTGTTTCCATACGCACAATCATATCATTTTGCGGTTTCCATTTTTGAAGGCCATATGAAGCATGATATGAAATGACATATATAACTAGCGGTCTGCATATTCCCGTGTTTAGTTTCTCATATCAATGAATTTTGGAAGTTAAATTTGGAATTTAGATATTATATTTACAAATATAAATTCATAAGCAAGATCTTGTAAAGATCATGATGGATTAACATACGTAAGTAGGTGTTTACATATCATACATTATAACTTTTATACTAATCGTTCTATATAGTTTGGAATTATGGTCATATTTTGTGCATATGACCTAATTCTTCATAGATCATATGCTGCATCTTGTCTTTTTGAATCTGTATTGATACTTTTATCATGGCTGTTATGAGTGTAGATTAGTGGCCATAACTTGGATCGGGTTCTTAAACTGAAAAGTGCAGTGACAAGGCTGATTGCTCGTGTGCAAAAGGTATGTATGATGCTTGTTACACACATTATATAGACTGACGAGTACCGGTGTATAGTAACGAGATTTTATAGTGACAGATAGTTATAGTAATATTTTGGTTAGGTGTTTTGTGTAACGTTTTATGTAACAAAAATATCATTATAACCATATGTCGCTATAAAATCCTGTTGATATGCACGGGTACTCGTCTATTACTTAAATGAATGTTATACAAAAAACTAATAGCAAAATATATATAAACTTATAACCAAATTTACATAAACTTCATAGAAAACTTTACAACAAACTCAAAAAATAAACTTGATAATAAACCAACAAACAATAAATTCTATACATAAACTTTAGATCAAAACTTTATACAACAAAATCTATATAAACTTTACAAAAAACTTTATATAAGAATAAGAAAATTTATATAAACTTCACAACAAAACTTACAAAAAGCCTTTAAAACAACAATACTCCGGCCTCGATAACAAAACTTAAATTCTACATAACAGATAATTCATGGCTGAGCAAAATAAATTTTCAAAAATGTTATAACAACTTAGATCTACAAAACAATCAATAGATTTATATAAATAATTATTCAAAAAATTAAGTTATAACAAATATTAACAAAACATTATAACAAGTATCAATAACTTCAAAAATAAACCATACATGTTCCTTCAACACAAGCTTTTCCTTGGCAGCAGCAGCTTTGCCGCCGGCGACATCAGTTTTTTCAGCGCCGGCAATAGCTTCTGGCAAGGCAGCGGCGGCTATAAAAACGCAAAAAAGTTTATAAAAACTTAGCTCCCCAAATAATACCTATAGATCTATAAAAAAAATCCTCAAACATCTTTTGGTACGCTTTTTTGGTACGGTTAGTGAAAAACCGTACCAAAATATATAAAAAAATGTCATTAGATACGGTTCGTTAAAAAACCGTACCAAAAAAGATTTATTTGGTACGGTTCCTGTGTGGTGATTATGTTTTGGTACGTTTAATTAGAAAACCGTACCAAATAAAAGTCATTTGGTACGGTTATTTATAAAACCGTACCAAATAAAAATCATTTGGTACGGTTTTTTACGAACCTTACCAACTTTTTTATAATTTTTTAATGCAATTTCTCAAATAAGTGTTTAAAAAATATTTTCAAGGTACCTCCCAAAACCACATTTAACCTTTCTTCGCTTATAATAATTACTATACTTTCGTTGATTTACCAAAGCTTATTCTAACGAATGTTATAACCTAGTACGTAACATCCAACAATGACATTGTTTTTATTTACGTATGGTATGTAAAACGTGTTTAAGGAATATTTGGGATGATTGTGTTGTTTAGTTTCTTGTGTTGAACAGTAAGGACCCGATGGTATGATTGATATCTTAAATCTCGGGTAACACTTAAGCAAACAATCTTTGTAGCGTGTGGGAGTTACTGTGTGTAACGGTTGTGGCTAAGTGTATGAACTTACTTGGCGAAGTTGTGGGATGCCTTATATTTATAGGATACATTAGGATTTAGGCTTGTAGTTGTTAAGAAGGTTTAAGTGATAAGGTTTCTTGGTCACCTACTATTTGGTTCAACAATATCTAAGAGCTAGCAGGGCAAGTGATGACGCACCGTTCATGAGATGAGAATGGATGATGAGGAGCTTGGAGATGCTATTCTAGAGGTTTTATAACCTTATACAATTTTCCACACCGGGGATATCTTCCCAATTCTTCTTTTGAGCTGAATTTTTTTGTAGCTTAATATGTGTTTCAGGCGTACTTCAAGCAGATTGATGGAACGTTAAACAAGTTAACAAGTGTGAGTGATTTTTGTTCATTAGAATTCTCCAACCGCACACAAATATATCAATATATGCTTGCATTCTGTCTGCTTAAAACCTGTATGTTAACTAAACCTATTGCGTAAAATTCTTGCGATTTTCTTAATACTGATATTTATGTTCTATATCATAAATATCATGACTCATGAGATTGTTTCGGTTTTTGATTTTATAAAAACCGAATATTTCGGTTCGGTTTCGGTTTTAGCCAAAAACCGACCCAAACCGAACCGTGCACACCCCTAAATAAATGATATCATGAGTATGGTTCTTTTCAATCATTTAGTGTCAATACAGTTAGTTTAGGAGAACCGCACAATTAGTTGATGTAAGAAAACTAATTATTACTTATCATTCTTCAAATGATAAAGAGCATAATTATGTTCAATTAGTTACTTGCAAATTTGAACTTTTAGCTTACTGATTGTAGTTCGTTGCAGGTAAGGGATGAACTTGAACGACTTTTGGATGATGATAATGATATGGCTGATCTGTACTTATCACGAAAGCTATCTTCAGCTTCACCAGTAAGTGGGTCAGGGGCTGCTAGTTGGTTTCTTGGGTCACCTACTATTGGTTCAACAATATCTAGAGCTAGCAGGGCAAGTGTGACGACCGTTCATGGAGATGAGAATGATGTTGAGGAGCTTGAGATGCTTCTAGAGGTTATAACTTACAATTTTCACACCGGGGATATTATTCCCAATTCTTCTTTTGAGCTGAATTTTTTTGTAGCTTAATAGGCTTTTTTGTATGTGTTTCAGGCGTACTTCAAGCAGATTGATGGAACGTTAAACAAGTTAACAAGTGTGAGTGATTTTTGTTCATTAGAATTCTCCAACCGCACACAAATATATCAATATATGCTTGCATTCTGTCTGCTTAAAACCTGTATGTTAACTAAACCTATTGCGTAAAATTCTTGCGATTTTCTTAATACTGATATTTATGTTCTATATCATAAATATCATGACTCATGAGATTGATACAATTGTTATAATATACCATATTGGCAAAGTTTACGCCAATATTACCTATTTGCCCTTTAGCGACCCTTAAGAAGTAATGTTATTATTGACCGATTTTGATTTACAAGACTCTGCTTGGTTATATTGGGATTTCACATAATTGTCAACAATTATGAGTTTTCAGTTTACACTTAAAAGCATGTGTAGTGCGTGTCAGGTTAATATGGCAGGTCAGCTATATTCATTTGTACTCAAACGTGTTTTACGGGGTAAAACCTTTTACCCAAAAAGAAAGAAAAATAAAATTGTTCCCATTTATTTTGGACGGAAAGTAAGTTAGAAAGAAGAGGTAATGAGACATTATGATTAACTCTCTAAGAATTTTTTTTCGCAGCTGGGTAATTATATTGACGACACAAAAGATTACATCAACATCCAGGTATGCATAAGGCAGTGCACCTTTTTAGTTTATTCGATTACTTACAGGGTATGATTCTGAAACCGTTATCATTTTCTAATACAGCTTAGCGATCGTAGAAATCAGCTCATTCAGGTATGTTATATTCTATGCTTTTCTGTACATTAACTGTTTTCTTCTACCGGAGGATAAGCTCATTCTTATTCTATTTATGAACGCAGCTGGAACTCTTTACAGGCTCAGGAAATACATGCATGCAGATTTATAGTTTAGTGACTGCTATATTTGGCATGAATATACCTTATAAGTGGAATCAAGATCATGGCTACATGTTCAAATGGGTGAGTGTAAAAGTTTTAAATGAACATGCCAGTTGAGTGACGTATATTTCTGTTCCAAAATATTGACATATATTATTATGTCATGAATCGTGACAGGTGGTGATTCTGTCGGGTGTATTCTCTGCTGTTGTCTTTCTTCTGATTGTTTCCTATGCTCGTTTAAAAAGGCTCGTTTGATCTTAAATTTTATAAAGAAAGTCCCTCATGGATACTGATTTCTAAATCCTTGCACATGTTTTTCAGGTACGACTTTATAGTCGCTTCATTTTTATTTTAGTTCTCCTTAAATTTCAATACAACTAAAGAGAAGCGATACAAACTTGAGGTCGAATTGTAACCTGGGATGGTATAATCTTTAAATGAATATCTAAAGTAACATATTTTGCTACCTTTGTACTTTTTCTGGGTGACCCCACAATGGCATGTTTGAATTCTTATCAGCTCTTTGTTAATCATGGTTCACTTCCATTCTCTATGATTTTTAAGGTGGTATGAGTGCAGTTGTAAATCTAGCTGTTAATTGTATTAAAGAATGCTAGAACAATGATCATTTTGGTGCCCTCTGTGGTATGAGATGAGATAATCCTTAATGGGGAGCCGGGTCAACTGGTGCTAAAATTCAAATGTCCCTAAAGTTGTACATTCATGAATTTATCGGTGTTATCATTTATTTTCTTAATCTGTGGCGCAAAGTGACTAATCAATAATTCAAAATATAGTTCTGTTGAGTATGAGAATCGATTAGGTCATGTAAACTTAGACTATCAAAGTTAGGTGCGACTAATTATAAAATGGTTGTGGGTTCAAGTCCTGCTTAGAACGTCGTGAGATAGATTTGTGGTTTATATAATGTGAGATAGTTACTTGCCGTTGTAAAAAAAAAAAATTATGTAGTACATATATTATTATGTTATGAATCGTGACAGGTGGTGATTTTGTCGGGTGCATTCTCTGCTGTTGTCTTTCTTCTGACTGTTTCCTATGCTGGTTTAAAAAGGCTCGTTTGATCTTAAATTTGATTAAGAAAGTCCTTCATGGATCGCTCATGGATACTGATTTCTAAATCCTTGCACATGTTTTTCAGGTATGACTTTAAAGTCGCTTCATTTATATTTTGGTTCTCCTTAAATTTCAATACAAATAAGGAGAAGCAATACAAACTTGAGGTCGAATTGTAACCTGGGATGGTATATTAAATGAATATCGAAAGTAACATATTTTTCTAACTTCGACTTTTTCTGGGTGGAACCCAGAATGGCAGTTCGTATTCTTATCAATCTCTTTGTTGATCATGGAATACAGTCCATCTCTATGATGCTTAGGTGGTAAGATGCAATTGTAAACTTGGTCAGTCATTGTATTAAAGAATGCTAGAACAATGATCAGGGGTGCCTCTATGGTATGAGATGAGATAATCCTTAATGGGGAGCCGGGTCAACTGGTGCTAAAATTCAAATGTCCCTAGAGTTGTACATTCATGAATTTATCGGTGTTATCATATATTTTCCTAATCTGTGGCGCAAAGTGACAAATCAATAACTCAAAATATAGTTCT
The DNA here is from genome assembly GCA_026074375.1 of Tanacetum coccineum. Lineage (NCBI taxonomy): Eukaryota > Viridiplantae > Streptophyta > Magnoliopsida > Asterales > Asteraceae > Tanacetum > Tanacetum coccineum. The sequence continues at coordinate 26,547 of BQNB010064226.1, forward strand.
GTTGAGTATGAAAATCGATTAGGTGATGTAAACTTAGACTATAGATAGTTACTTGCCGTTGTAAAAAAAAAAAATTATGTAGTACAAATTGGATAGTATTTACCAGAGTCCAATTGCCAAAGGTTCAATGTGTGCAAGTGAGAGCTGAGTGCCGTGCGATGCAACAACCGGTCTTAGGATTCTTAATCAAACTATGTTTTCTTGTAACTACACTTACAATCTTGAACAATGTGTCAGATATCCGATATGGCGTATCCAAATCAGTGGATACATCATATACAAAAGATGCCAAAAAGTCAATTAAAGTCAACTGAAGCTCGATAAGGCATAGCCAGTTTAATTTTTTGTGATATGTCGTATCCATGGTTAAAGACGCACGTGTATTATCTTGATTATTTTATCGGATAATCATTCATATATCCGACGACATGGCGTATCCATTTTATGGATACACCTTATCCACTATGAGTTTTGAGAGATTTTTTAATACAACCCTAAAACGATTTTAAAATTATCATTTTTTAAGCCTAGACGAATCAAGGCTTCCCCCACTCTCGAAGAACATTATTGGAGATCTCCAACACCATGAAGAACTTCCTTTTATTAACTCCTTTGTTATGTTGAAGATCATAGACTAACATCTCTTTGTGTTAGCCTAGTTATGACTTTATTTGTTTTACGATTTATATTCCACATGTAAAAAAGTTGACATGCATGTGGTTAGACTCATTGACTAGCATCTAGAAAAGTTAGTGGTTTACATGCCACATTTCCACAACAGCAAAATAATCGAATCATGATATCTCGCTTTTAGGAGATTTATGAAATTTATACTAAAAAGAGCACAAGTTAATTACTACGTATATCCCAATGGAGAAAAGTTAGAATTAATTACAAATTGGGTATATGTTAGCAAATAAGCAACTTACCAAGCCAAAATAAACTTAGAAATAAGCCATACTGATTACTAATTATTGGCTATACCGGAAATCATGTGAGGTGTGCTAGAGAAGCAAACGATTACATATATAATACACATGCGTTCGATCTGATAATGATGTTTACCAACTACCACATGATGCCGTTGACTTGTGCCAGTCTCTAAAGAAATTATGAATTTTATTAACAAAAAATACTCAAATCTCAATTTGAGTATTAAGAAGAACAACCAACTAATCTCAATTAGATAACAAATACAATCCACTACTGCTAATTAGGTATGGATCAATAATATATCTTGATTATTGTTCTATTACAACAGAAACTAAGATCAAGATGCTTTACGAATTAGGGTTTACAATTTTTAGAGAGAGAGAGTAGAGACAGTTTGGAGAGAGAGAATGATTAGCAAAAGTGAGAAAGAAGCTGGTAAAGACCAGCATTTATACTACTTTGACCACACCGACTTGAAAGTTTCCTCACATGCCAAAAGAAGCCCTTCATCTTTCAACCTTTATCCATCTTGAGTATAAACACTTTATATGCCTAAACTAAAAATAGAAAAAGAACATAATAAGTCCCTTAACATATATGTTTACCTATTGACACTATATAACTCAATATCCCCCATTAGTCTCAACCTGATAAACATCAAACATACCAAGTTTTTTAACCAACTCCAAATGCTGATGTGTATCCAATCCTTTAGTAAGGATATCTATAATTTGATTTGTAGAATCCACTTTACCAGTTTTAACTACACTTTTTAAAATCTTTTCTCTTACAAAATGTAAGTCAATTTCAAGATGTTTTGTTCTTTCATGAAAAACTGGATTTACAGCTATCTTAATAGCTGAATTACTGTCACAGTGAAGTGAAACAGGTAAAAGTTTTTCAATTTATAAATCTTTTAAAATTTTCAAAATCCATATTACTTCACTGGTTACTGAAGCAAGAGCTCTATACTCTGCTTCAGTTGAAGACTTAGAGAGAGTATTTTGTTTCTTACTTTTCCAAGAAACAAGAGGATTATTAAGAAATACACAATACACAGTAACAGATTTTCTTGTAACAATGCATTTAGCCCAATCAGCATCATCAGAATAAGCATTAAGAAACATACCAAAAGTCTTAGTAATATGAATTCCCAAACCTGGACAGCTCTTGAGATATCTTAATATCTTAAAAGCAATCTTAAGATGAGAAGTCAAATAAGAATGCATAAACTGACTCAAGCAATGCACAACATAAGAAATATCTAGCCTAGTATTGGTTAAGTAAATCAACTTTCCCATCAATTTTTGATAATCAGTTATATTCTCAAGTAAAGGATCTTTAACACTAGCTTCGAATTCATTAGATATCACAAGCTTAGACATAAGAGGAGTTTTAACAGGTTTACATGCAAGCATACCATACTCAGATAACAAATCAAGAACATACTTTCACTGATTGAGACAAATACCTTTATCAGTATCCACAACTTCAATTCCATGAAAATATTTAAGTTTACCTAAGTCTTTAATCATAAACTTAGACTTGAGAAACACTTTAAACTTCTCAATCTCAGAAATACTATTACCAGTAATGATAATATCATCCACATAAACCAAAGAAAGAAATACCCCCTTATCTGACTTAGTATATAAAGAATAATCAGACTTACTCTGACTAAACCCATTTTCAATAGAAGTAGAAGTCAACTTAGCATTCCACTGTCTAGGAGCCTGTTTTAATCCATATAAAGAATTTTTAAGTCTCCAAACCTTATTATTAGAAGGAAAATATCCTTCTGGTGGCTTCATATAAACCACTTCCTCAAGTTCACCATATTAAAAAGCATTAGTCACATCAAGTTGAAACACAGGCCATGACATACACACAACAATATTCAACAAGCATCTAACAGTTACCATTTTAACAACATGAGAGAAAGTCTCTTCATAGTCAATACCTTCTTTTTTTTACTAAAACCCTGAGAAACTAATCTAGCGTTATATCTATCTATCTCACCACTAGACTTAAACCTGATCTTATAGATCCATTTACTTCCTATGGCTTTTCTTCCCTCAGGCAACTCTACAATTTCTTATGTGCCATTTCTAAGTAAAGCATTCATTTTTTGATTCATAGCATCAGTCCAGTGAGGATATTTAGAAGCTTCAAAATAAGTTTTAGGTTCTCTGGTTTTATTAAGTTGAGTTACAAAACATAAATTTTCAGAATTTAGTATTGAATAACCAACATATTTCCAATACCATATTTGACTTTTGATTCAACAACAAAATCATTGTAATTTTTTCGAAAGACACTTTGTCTAGAAGACCTTCTAACATTTTGAACTCCTTGAGATGAACTTGGATTTTGATCCAAAATACCCTCAGAAAAAAAAACATTTTTTTCAAGTGTGGCAACCTCCTCATTCTGTGTGGCAACTGATTCATCACTGTTATCAGCATCATTTCCATAATCAATTGGAAAATCAGCAGTGTTGATATTGCTACCAAACACAGAAGAGCTGCTACTATCACTCTTATCTTTATTCAGACCATTAGCTACTCTGTCATCATCATTGGGTATCTCAGGATATTCAATATCAAAAAAGTTTATATGATTAACATCTTGAAAAACATTTGCAGAATCATTTTTTTCAACTTCAGAATCCTTAAAAGGAAAAATATTCTCAAAAAACTTAACATCCTTGAAAAAATGAACTGATGTTTATCAAGACTATATAACCTATATGATTTTTAAAATTAGAATATCATATCATAACATATTTTTAGATCTGCTGCTAAACTTGTCATTATTGTTAACAATGGTAGCAAAACACAAGCAGCCAAACACTCTTAAATGAGAGAGAGTAAGACATTTTTTATATATCATTTCATAGGGAGACTTTCCATTTAGCATAGAAGAAGGGAGTCTGTTAATAAGATAAGTAGCAGTTAGAATACATTCAGTCCACAACTTTAAAGGTATTCCCCCTGAAACATAAGAGATCTAGCAACATTCAAAAGATGACTATGTTTCCTCTTAGCAATTCCATTTTTGTTGTGGAATATACACACAAGAAGTTTGATGAATTATCCATTTATCATAACAGAGTTTGGTTACAGTTTGATTAACAAATTCAATACCATTATCACTTCTAAAAACTTTAATTTTTCTTTTAAATTGATTTTCAATCAAATTATAGAATATAGTTATAAAGTGAGGAACCTCATCTTTAGATTTAATCAAATATACCCAAACAGCTCTAGTGTAATCATCCACAACAGTCAAAAAATATCTGAACCCCTCATAACTTGTAACCTTATAAGGCCCCCATAAGTCTAAATGAACAAGATCACCCAAACTCTTAGAAGTATGATCACTTAATGGAAAATGTTCTCTAGTTTGTTTAGCCCTTTGATAAATTTCACAACAACCAATATTATCTTTTTTATCAATCTGTAAATAATCTTTTAAAACATTCAAAACAGGCTCTGCAAGATGACCAAGTCTGTAGTGCCAAGCATGCTGAGACAACAAACATTGGTATCTAAGAGTACTATTATTACTTTTAATACCTTGGTTATTATAGTAGTACAATCTTTCACATTGATCACCAATCTCTAGAACGTTTTTAGATTTAAATCCTTCAAGAAATAACATCTATTCTCATCAAAGGCAACAATTACTTTATTCTCTTTAGCCAATTTATGAACAAAAATCAAAGTAACACAATATTCAGGAATAACCATCACATCAAACAGAGTTAAGCCATTAGATAACCTGATATTCCAAATCTTAGAAATATAAGCCTCTGTCCCATTAGGATGACCCACTTTAATTCTAAGATGAGAAATGTCAATAACATTATCTAATTCCTTATCAGTGTAAGTCATATATTGATTTGCCCATGAATCAACAATTTTACCATTACTAACAAGTTTTGGTTTAAAATTTATGTTAGACAAAAAAAAATTAAAATTTTTATAAAAATAAAACTGTTATTAAAGTAAGTACGTGCCATATTAGCCTGCATATTTTTTCCAACTTTATTGTCTTTGATGAGAGAGATAAGAGTGGCCATTTGTTCATCTGTAAACCCAGAAGATGAACTAGACCCAACAGAATTATTATTAGAAATATTTTTCCTTTTAAAGGTCTTATTAGACTTCTTCTATCCAAAATTAGAAAGATACCCAATGATCTTAAAACATCTATCAATTGTATGCCTATTAAAACCACAGTTCTCACAAATTACACCTGATTTTGAGATGAACCAAAAACCTGATTCCTTTGAGTGAAACCAGAAGTCCGATTCCTTTGAAAATTATTTCTTTTAGGCACATTTGATACAAATGCAGAAGCTTGATTCCTTTGAGAGGAACCAGCAATACTACCAGCAGCAACTTTGTGAGATTCCTCACTAGAGATGGTAGCATACGCACTTCTAACATTAGGTAAAACCTTTCTAGATAAAATAGAGCTTCTAATTTGCATATAAGAATCATCTAATCCTATAAGAAATTGCAGTAACTTTAACAACTGATTATGTTTCTTAAAACTTTCAAAACCATTGCAAACACATTTAGGCAACTCAATCATAGCATCATACTGTTTCCACAAAGCATTCAATTTATGATAATAATCAGCAATAGAAGAACCATTATGCTTAAGAGTACTAATCTGATGATGTAAACCAAACATTATTGACCCATCAACCTTATCATAAGTTTCTTTTAATTCTTCCCAACATGTTTAGCCCTTTTTGAAAATATTTGTCTCAAGAATAGTTCTTCTGATATTGAATTCAGAATCCAATCTAAAACATTTGCATTAACCCTATCCCATTGTTTACCAAGAATTTCATCTGTATTAGAACTTTTACATGTTTCATCAATAAAACCAACCTTATTTTTTCCTTCTAAAGCCAAAAGCATAGCACAAGATCATACTTGATAATTCTCAGTTCCTTTCAATTTTATTGAAACAACAGTTAAAGCAGTAGTATCATTATGATATAAATGTAATGGATCACTAATATCTAATTTACTTATTCTAGTAACAGTATCAGTATCAGAATCCTGAACATCATCATCACGATCAGAATTAACAAGAGAATTATGCACAGAATTATGAACACACATGATGAATAACAAGAACAATTAGAAATTAAAAAAACAAATAAGAAGAAAGGAAGAAGAAAGTTCCCAGGCTTTCACACCACTCAAGGTGACAGATCAAGGGCAGACAGACTCAATTAACACTAGTAAGAGAGAGATAAAGAGGTGTCACGTAGCTTTAAATGATATACAACGGAAATCAATACCAAACCGACTATCATCTTGATTAACTTAGTCAAGAGGGCTAGCAGATTAATAAGCAACAATCCACACCCAATCACCAAGATCCACAAAACCCTAGTTCCTCAAATTAGAGCAAAATAAACCCAGAACTTCTAAAACCAGTGATTAAACTATTTTAACCACAAGAAACCAGCAGAGAGAGTATATCTATAAAAATCAAACTGAAACCCTAAATTTTCAAAATTAGGGTTTATACAAGAAACCAACATATCTGTGCAATTAAACCACATATCTAACCAAAAAATTGTTTTAATTGAAAACAGATTGATTAATTTTGAAAAACCCCCAAATTTTATAAAACCCTAATTTTTTTATAAATCGATTTCAGAGCAACCTGGCTCTAATACCATAAAGAAATTATGAATTTTAATAAAAAAAATACTCAAATCTCAATTTGAGTATTAAGAACAACAACCAACTGATCTCAATCAGATAACAAATACAATCCACCACTGCTAATCAGGCATGTATCAATAATCTATCTTGATTATTGTTCTATTACAATAGAAACTAAGATCAAGATGATCTACGAATTAGAGTTTACAATTTTTAGAGAGAGAGTTGAGAGAGTTTAGAGAGAGAGAGAATGATTAGCAAAAGCAAGAAAGGAGCTGGTGACCAGCATTTATACTACTTTGACCACACTGACTTGAAAGTTTCCTCACATGCCAAAAGAAGCCCTTCATCTTTCAACCTTTATCCATCTTGAGTATAAACACTTTATATGCCTAAACTATAAATAGAAAAAGAACATAATAAGTCCCTTAACATATATGTTTACCTATTGAGACTATATAACTCAATAGTCTCGCCTAGTCGTTTACATAACACTAAAATAAAAAAGCTATAACATCGCTACAAGACCAAACCCTCCAAAGAACATTCCTATAATTTGGAGGCAGGTTTGTATAAAACTGTCTATTGTCTGATATGACATTTATACATGCCTCAAACTAAACCTCGTGGTAGAGTCCATAATGAAAAAGTACACCAATATGTTGTACACAATGAACGTGGAGAAGGTATCACTGGGCCTTAATCGGTGTCAAAACAAGGTGCATAGAAATTTCAAGCTTGGGATGCAGTAAATACAAATAACTTGATAAACCTAACTCATTGCATAATGTAGATCATTCAGGTGCATATTTGTTGGAATTAATGATATATATCATAAGTTAAACTTGTACCTATCTAGTTTGTAAATATTAGTTAGTCTAAGGACCTATTAGTATTTAGTATTATTATGTAAATAAAGTGTGTCAAGAGACACAATGCATCGACAGTTTGGGACAGTTACAAATGAACCATTATGTTGGTTCATTCACACCCATTCAATGCATATAAATATGCAGATTGTCATTGTAAAACATTATCCCAATTAATGTAACTATTAAGTATCTTTCTTCCTATCTATTATCAGTGTTCTGTCTTTATTTTTTGCACATACATATACATATTGTTTGCTGGTTTATTATGAGGATCAGGAATGGATTCTATTTTGGAGAATCAAGTAATAAGAAGACACGGAAGATAGGGGGAAGATACCATCAAATGTTGGGTTAATCTTGACATTAGAAGAAAACAAACTTTAGTGTGAAATATGTAAAATAGAATAGTTTGGGTAAGAACCTGTAAATATGAAGGGTTGTGTTGGTTGACTGTAACCAACCGCCACCAATTGCTAGCAACCACTGACCGAACCATCACAATGGTTCAAGTGGCACCCGTTGAACAACTATATATATGTGTACTCGATCATTGTAATTTTTCAATAGATCAATCAATAGATCAATTCTGTTACAAAATACTTTCTGTCTTTGTTCCATTCATACCGAAACGTGGACTTGAAGAATTATACAAACCTGTTGTTGGTATCAGATCCCAAGGCTAATCGATCAAGGGAGAACGATTCTAGGGGTTCATAATAGAAAGTAAGGAAGAAGGAATACATGTTCATTCGTCGATTGAAGAAGTAAGAAGACGATCAAAAACAGAGTAACAAGTGATCAGAATCGCTGATTGAAAACCCCACAGAGGCGGAGTAAGATCCGATCGATTGAAGGAGATAAAACCTTTCTTTGATAATCATACCAGTTGATCAAAAGGAAGAAACACACGAAGGCAATCGAACTTAACCCAGAAAAAAGACCAGAGGTTAACCAGAGAAACATAACCGGAAAAGACAAACGTTTTTTTGAAACCACCGATTGACAAGAGGTTAATCGAGAAAGCATCGATCGAAGAAAACCCAGAAGAAGGAGGAAGGATTTAAGAAATAGAAGCAGCAAAGCAAAGGTCATATTATCGGTCTGGGATTTTGGGAAAAATTATTTTTTAAGTATTTATTTATTTACTTTCTTTTCACTTTATTTAATAATTAGAGAAAATATATATATATATACATATAAAATCCTAAATCAATTGAAGGAAGTAAAAGTAAGAAAAATCAAGTTTTGTATTTTTATCTAAAAGAAAAAAATCTTTCTCACTTTTACAAATACAAAATAGCAAAGTAACCGAACCATTGTGGTTCACAAAGTAGGAAGTAAGACCC
>BQNB010064227.1:0-35396 GCA_026074375.1 Tanacetum coccineum
ATCGTAGTACATGCTAAGCGTGGAGTGCATTGAGTCCATTTTATATGATCACATACATTAGATACAGTTTAATCACATTTTTTTCCCTTATCCAAAATGTTAATCCCTTGATATTTTAGATATCAATTGATTAAACGTTCGGGGACAAAATGTTACACAATATATAATAGGAACATTTTAATGCTCCCCTTTCCTCAACTTTTGAGGGTATATAAGACAGTGTTGAGTACAATAATTTGAAATTTTTTGAATTTACTAAGAAATTCTTGAAAATTTTGTACTATAGCACTCTTTATTATCACTATTAAGTCTACACTACATATATATAAATTCATAAGTTTTTATTATGTACGAAGTTTGACCTGAGATATGAGAACAACATATGATAAATCATATGGTCCTTTCCATCAGCCGTATGTCTTCGCCATACAGTCTCCCGCCAACGAACTTTTCCAGGCTCCTCATTATCCTTCTGTTCCTGAGTTGTCAATCAATAGCCTGGATCATAGCTCCTGCTCTTTCCCTGTCTACCTCTCTCCAGATTGTCTGTGGCAGATACTTTATCCGGATTCTCTTCAGAGTATCATCAAGAGCAGACCGAACATCGTTGAGTGTATCGTCACTAAACTTGTGGAGTTCATCAATACGCATCAATATGTTCTTCTTTTCTTGATTCTGGTATATGAAACCTCTGGGATTGGAGTATGTTGTATATGATGTCTTTCGTTTGAGATCTGATCTGTACGTATCTGGCTTTGTAATGTTGAGCTTCTTTTGGTAACTTTCGATACCCAATTGAAGATCTTCCACACGCCTTTTGATGACAATGCTTCTTGTAAACATTCGCAGTGAAACACCCAAAGCTAGACGTTCCTCAATATTGAGATTTGTCAGCTTGCCTTAAACAAGAAGAAGCAGCATGTCTTCGATGTCTTGAAGGCGAAGTTTGTTGTAATCGCCTTCTTTGAATGTGTATAGCTTGTCGTCATCTCTACGAACAGTGATCCATTCCAAATGTTTGTAATTGTGCCATTCGACAATCGTAAGCTTCTTAATAGCAATGATTCTATTTCTGGAGTAGACATCACGAGCAGATTCCTTGTTTACTGCATATCCATAGAATTGTTAACGTTTTTGCCCCTAGTGAGAGATGCCTTAGAGTGATGTTTGTCGTAAACAATCGGCACTTGACTCCACATGGTCTTTGGGACCAAGTCTTCAATTCATTTGATGTATCCATAATCTGCAGCCTTTGTCTTCATCACTGAAGTAGCGTAAGTTTGGCTTGAGACACCACCACTTAAATACACCAGGTCGTTGTTGATGAAGTGATCAAAAGGTATTACTCGACGACCTTGTAAATTAGGTATCAATGGTAAGGGTTTTCGCAGATCATGCGGATATTGTTGTCCTTCAGGGTTGATCCAGTCTAGTTGATCAGTAGTCGCTTTGTAGACTTCTTCAAGGAAGTATTCTAGTTCCACCAGACTCTTGCACGAGCCTTTCATTAACTCGAATGTTAGACCGGCTAATAATTCTAGAGTCAGAGTATCAACTTTGAGTTGATTCAACACGAATGCTAAGAAGTCTAGAGGAGTGTCTATCAGTTCATTAAATGACTCACGAGGATCTTCATTCCAAGCCAAAGTACTTATCCAAGGTTGTATTGGTCCATGATTAGCAGGCAAAGTCTTGTTTCAATCACGGTCGAGAGTTGGTGGTTTTGATGGTTTATGAAACCAATCAGGAAGCTGAGTAGTCTCATCAACAGGATGATCTTCAGTAAAACCTGTTTCGAACTCTTGATGTGTGTGTTCTTACAAATCATTGATAGTGTAAACTTGCTCCTCTGCTTGAGCAAACTTGTCAGTTGACCGTGTTTTAGACTTGGACCCTTCTTTAGATGAGTCGGTTGATTTAGACGTCTTAACCTTTGGAGCACTAGTAGACTCGGGTTCTTTTCTATCTTTCCTTCTTTTTGACCCCTGGGTTGATCCAGCGAAGGATTCTTCGTCTTCATCCTTATCATCTCGACGTCTTTTAAACGTGACAATATCTCCATATGTTGCAAGGATGTATTTATCAGTTTCATAAGCGTCAACCAATGCTTTGTAAAGAGTCTTCTGTTGAACTGATCTGTTTATTGATTTGTTATTCTCCATTTTATCAATGAGAATCTTCTTTGGCTCAAGTTCAGATAGGTTAGCTGCTACAGCATGGGATGTCTTAGCTTCATTGGATGAACGAGTCAGAACTTTAGCTTCAAGTTGTTCATTTACTGACTTCTCAATTCTCGGAAAAATCTTGGAGACTTGCTCTTTAACTTGTACTTTGACTTGCTCCTTGATGATTTTCTTTCTATTTTCATCAATTTTATTGATGAAGTCTTCATTTTTAGCTTGAGCTTCTTCTCTAAGTTTGTCTGACTGTAGTTGAACAGCTGCTTTTACAGCTTCATTCATCTGGTTGGCAAGGTACTTATCAACAATACCGGGAATTGATGAAACTGCTTCAGCAAATAGGTTTGTTTCCTTAAATTCCGAGAAGTTGTCTTCTAAATATTTTACTTTATCTTCAAACTTGAATAAGGAACCAAAGGTTGGAAGATTTTGTAGGGAGGAACTTGGAGCAATTGTTGGTGTGGAAACTGGTGTTTGTTTTAGAGGTTAAATGAGAGAAATGGGTGGTGGAGGAAGCGTTGTTACAAATAAAGGAGGTATCTCATCATTAGTAGTTACTAGAACATCTACCAGATAAGTTGACTCAATGTTTGGATTGAGTATGGAGTCAATACCTGTATCTGGATTAGGGTTGAGCTTCTTGGAAATAAAGCCTGATGATACAGAAGAACTCTGCTATTGAACTTTAGGAGTGACAGCGGTTATTATCACATGAGTATCTTCTATGACTTGAGTAGTTTGAAAATTAGATAATAAGGCATCTGTTATTTCAGTATCTCTTCTCTCCAGATTGATGTTCACGTCATTGTACATTTCGTTTACATCTTCCTCTTCATTTGTCTTTTCTTAATCCAGCTTTTCTTCCTCAACATTGTCTCCTTGATTTACTTCATCATATGCTTCATCATCAGTAGATTCAAAATGAGAAGGTGTATGAACCCTCAGATCCGAACACTCTTCTTCTTTATCTTCTTCATCTTATCTTAATTCTTTATCATGAGTGAAGAACTTGGGATGGACAAAGTCATTACCATCATTGTCTGATTTAGTCTATTCATCATCATTATCTTGATCATCATCGTCTTCATTATTAGCATTGTCATCATCGTCTTTACGCATGCTTACTTCATCATCATCGTCCTTGTCACTAGACTTCCAAGAAATCTGCTCATCTTCAAAGCCATGTGTAGGTACATCAGGAACCTCTGGTGAAACACCAATTCCTTCATTTGCACCTGAACCACTGGCGTGAGAGCTGTGGAATTGTGTCTTGCTTCTTTTGGTGATAAGTTTCATTTGGTCAGCCTCAGACATTGCAATTTCTGATAGAGTCTCCAATCCTTGAGTAGGTAGCTTCTTTTTTCCTAATATAGCCACCTTAGTTGTAGCTTTGAGTCTTTTACCTAGAGAAGCTTTAGGGGATTGATGAGTCTTCTCCCTGGTAGATCATCGTACATACTTTGGTTTTGGAATCACCTTTCCAGTATCAAGATCATAGTAGGTCTTGTACGCATCTGACTCCTTCATTGCTTGATTGGTTAGAGTATCAGGAAGTATGGCTCCGTACTTTTGAATAGTTTCATGCTTGGGGATGAATCTCATTGTAGTGAGAGTAAGGTCATCTTTAGCCATGTGTCAGTCCACCTTGTTTCTTCTTGGAATTGATTGATCTTTTGACATAAAGTGGTTGATAATGACTTTGGTGAATTTAGGATAGTACATATCTTTGTTATTCTTTGACACCTTATTTTTGATTTGATAAACTAAGTCTTCCCATAGAAGGTAGACATAGTCGACATTCTTTTGGTAATACATACCCCAAATGATTTGAGCCCGAGAGAGACAAAGTTGATCAAGTCTAGTTACTTTATGTTGGGACTTAAAAGACTTCAAGGATTCTTAAGGTTACTACTACTCAGGTGCATAATGGAGATTATGCTAAGTAGTTAGTACTGGTAGTATAATGTTACCACTGCTAGTTACTACTGTTAGTATAATTTAGTACTGATAGCATAAAGTTACTGTTGTTAGTTGAAGTTAAGACTGCTCAGTGTTAAAGACAAATATAAGCTAAGTAGTTAGTGCTGCTAGTAGTAAATATTAAGACTGCTAGTACAAGTTACTACTGTGAGTATATATTAGTACTGCTAGTACTAATATTACTACTGCTTATGTTTATTAGTGCTACTGGTGAAAAGATTACAATTGCTGATTACAACTGCTTGAAGACTTTCTACTGTCAAGAGGATAAAGACGGATTAAAGAGATAAAGATTGTTTGGAGAACAAGAATACTTGTGAAGATAAGTATTGAGATATTTATGTACACAAGATTATCACATAATTTATTTATTTAAAAGATTACGTTTATGTTTAGAAAAGATTAAGATATCTTAGGAATGTATTGTAAGCCGACTAGGACTCCTTAGTCTATAAAAGGAGGCTCTAGGGAATTAGTTGATATAACAGTTTTGCATATAAGTCTTCATAGTTGTCAAAGTCGATTAAGAAAAGCTTCAAGGTTGGTCAAACCCTAGTACTAAGGGAAAAGAGTTCTCGTATTATTGATCTAAAAATTATTGGAGCACTTGTTATTTCTTTGTTTGTTCAAGATTACTGTATTTCATGCATTAATAATTTCTAGGTATTAAGGTGTATGATTCCGCATAACTTTGTATATAATTCAATGTTTCTAAACAAGTTATTTTTGGAATTATCCAGGTATTTAAACCTTAGACAAACCTAAAGGAATCGACCCTAGGTTTGGGAATCATCAAGTGGTATCAGAAGCTTTTGCTTGAGAAATTTGATCTAGAGACATGCGAGTTTGATCTACAAATAGTGGTACTATGCAAAAGCTTCCCATACTCAAACTGGGTGAGTATGAGATGTGGATTATAAGGATTAAGTAGTACTTTCAGATCCAAGACTATGCACTCTGGGAGGTGATAGAAAATGGTGATTCATGGGTGTCAGTACCACAAACAACATAGGAGAATAGTACATCAGTTATAAAGATGTCTATACATGTAACTGCTGAAGAGAAGACAAATAAAAAGAATGATGTGAAGGCTAGGGGTTTGCTACTCATGGATCTTCCTAATGAACATCAACTTACATTCAGTCAGTATCCTGATGCTAAATCAATGTTTGCTGCCTTAGAAACAAATTTGAGAGGATGCACGCTACCAAAGAAATTCGGAAAACTCTTTGAGCAAGAAGTATGAGAATTTTAGTGCATCAATTGATGCAAGAGGTCTCTGACTCTTTATTTCAATAGGCTTCAGAAGATAGTCAGTAGGCTTGCTATTTTAGGTGTGATCATTGCCCAAGAAGACTTAAACTCAAATTTTTTGAGCAGCTTACACCTGAGTGACCACTCATGATAGTTTATATGTGGATGAATAAGCTGAAGTTGAGAGTACGAGCATAGATATGATTTGTACTACAAACAACTTCAAATTTGTTGAAAAAGGTAAAAAAAATCTGTTGGTAAAAAGTAGTGGTGCTCTAAAACTTGGCCTTTATGACTGCTCCAAGCTCTATCTAGTACCAATGATGCTAATCACTGCTAGTCCCACATTTAGGTGCTGCTAGCCCTACTGTTAATGCTGCTAGCCACAAAGTTAGTACTGCTTAAGTTTCAGTGTTAATTCTCGTGTATGCTTTCATGGTTGAATCCAATGGTTCTAATGTCTACATAGGACTTAGAGTAAATTCATGAAGATGATTTGGAAGCAATGGATTTGAAGTAGAAACTCTCTTTGCTAAGTGTGAGGGCAAAAAAGTACTATCAGAGGACAGGCAAGAAGATTTTCATTAATGCTAATGCACTGCTGGATATGATAAATCCAAGGTTGGAGTGTTACAACTGTCACAATTGGCGACACTTTGCAGGGAGCAGTGTAGAGCAACCAAGAAGCAAGGAAGCGTCAGTTCAGAAACAAAGACACACCAGGAAGTAGGATAACAATGAAGACACATCTTCAAAGGAAATGTTGGCTATATATGGTGTAGGTTTTGATTGGAGTGACATGGCAGAAGAACAAGTTCAGACAAACATGGCTCTAATGGCATTTTCAGACTTAGAGGTATACACTGATAAAACTTGCTCTAAAACATGTATGAAAAACTCTGAAACTCTTAAGAAATAGTGTAATGGATTTATTGTAAGCTTAACTCAAACGTGAATTTACCTGCAACTACTTATAAAGAGGTTTAGCACCTAGTAGAAGATCATACTAATCACTTTTCAGGAAGTATGAGGTTCTTTTTGTGAAGGAAGTTGTAGTTTTATAATGAGAAGTAGCTGTAAAGACTATGAAATAAATGTGCTAAAAGTGTGTTTGACAAAAAGTTTAAGCAAGAAAAAGATGGAATTGATTTAAAATCGAGAAATTTGATAAGGCTCAAATGACTTAGATCAGTCGTTAGGAAGTAGATTAACTGACAAAAGAAAAAAAACGGGTGTTTAGGTATAGTGCAGTTCCTACCACCTCATCCTTTCTATCTATAATTAGACCTAAAAACGTGATTGTCTTATGTATTTGATTGAATTCAAGAGCCTTGAATCAAAGGTTATGGTCCTGTGATAGTTGCAAGGGTCTAATGTTGTTTGATGATAAAAATCAGATAATTTAAAGAAAAATTCTGTTGCGTTTTGTAGAAGAACAAGTATCACAGATAAATGTAGCTTTGTTTGAATCTTCACTTAATGTTGATAAAGAAACTATTTTTCCTGTTAATAAAAAGGTAGAGTTTACAAAACCTGAAAATCATGAAAAACCAGTTAAAAAGTCAGTTAGGTATGCATAAATGTATAGATCACAATCTCCTAGGGGGAATCAGAGGAATTAGAATGGACAAAAGTCTAATCACTAGGAAAAGATGTTATTTGCGATGTTAAAAGGCTTGCTGTTTTTGTGGAAGTTTAATCATTTTGCCAGATTAAATTGTGATAATCATCAAAGAGAGGCCATAATATCTAGAAATAAATTACTATAGGGTGGATGCCAAAACCAGCACACCTAGTTGTAAATAGGAATATTTTCTCCCAAAAGCAGTTTTTGTTGAAAACTGGCCTCACACCACTTAATATTGTTAGGCCTGTTAATACTGCTCACCCCAAAACAGCAGTTCATAGTGCTAAATCAAAGACACATTTTTCTAAACAAGCACAATCAACGCAAAAGAGGCCACTTTTATAAGCAACAACTTTACTAGGAAGATCTGTGCATTCTGCAAAAAAGAATTATTATCATATGGATGGGCCTAGGAGCTGTTAATACTGTTAGGTCTTATAAGGACAGGTTAATGATGTTAGGGTTTAAAGGGGGTAAATGCCTGTAAAGTCCTAGCATATTAGGTTTGGAGTCCCTACCAAACTCTAATGGTGCATCACTTGCTTTTAAATATTGAACATAACTTCATTGAATGCACGAGGCAGATCAAAGTCAGTAATGGCTTGGGTCCCCCCAAAGGAATCCTAATTTCCTTTTTCTTTATGTGCAGGGCAACCAACAACATGATGATAAGGATTTGTTGACAGTGGGATGCTCAAGGAACATGACTGAGAACGTAGTTATCTCTCAGATTTCAAGGAAAATTTGATGGAGTTATGTTGCATTTATGAGAAGAGGATATGGTGTAGAATTACGGTAAAAGGAACACTTTCGATTTGATAATCTTGATTTTGAAGATGTTTACTTTGTCAATGAGTTAATATTCATTCTTTTCAGTGGACTCAAAGATGTGTGATAAAAAGAACTATGTCCTTTTTGCTCACACTGAATGTCTTGTCTTATCTCTAAATTTTAAGTTGCTTGATGAAAATCAGATACTTCTTAAAATTCCCAGAAAGGACAACTATGTACGTTTTGATATGAGAGAACATTGTTCTAAGGAGAGTTTGACTTATCTTGTTGCTAAAAGGACTACATTAGATGAATCAATTGCTTTGGCACAGAAGACCTTGTCATATTAATTTAAAAACATAAATAAGACTTGTCACAGGATAATCTAGTAAGCGGATTGCTACTAGAAACATTTTGAAAATAACCAACCTGTGTTGCTGTCTTAAAGGGAAGCAACACAGAGCTTCTTGTAAGTCTAAAGTTCTGAATCCTATTACTAAGCCTTTGTTTATGCTATATATGGATTTGTTTGGTCTAACCTTTGTGAGTAGCTTAATGCATAAGATGTATTGCGTAGTTGTCATGATGGATTATAGTGGGGTAAATTTTTTACTTGGGTTTTCTTGTGAAAACTAAGGATGAAACTCAGTGAGACCTTAAGAACTTTATAAAGAAATAGAAACCTAGTGGATAAGAAAAGTGAAAAATAATCAGATGTAATATGGAACTGAGTTTATGAAACAAAAGTTTTATAGATGATTTTTGTAGAGATATAAAGGTATTAAGAGAGAATATAGTGTAGCCAGGACTCCTCAGCAAAATGGTGTAGCTGAGAGGAGGAATAGGACACTAATTGAGGCTGCTAGAACAATGTTAGCTGACTCTAAGTTACCTTACAACATTTTTGGGCTGAAGCAGTTTCTACTGTTGTTTTGTAAGAAGAGGGGTCTTAGTAGTCAAGCCTCATAACAAGACACTTATGGAACTTTTTAGAGGAGGTTTCTAAACAGCTCTAAGTTTTATGGACAATTTGGTTGTCATTTTACTATTCTTAAATACTTTAGTAGTTTAAGGGCATAAGGGGTTTTTTGGGGGGGGGGGGATGGCAAAAGTGATGAAGGTTTTCTTTGTTGGATATTCTTTGAGTAGCAAAAGCTTTTAGGGTTATACAACACTAGATCCATGAGGGTAGAAGAAAACTTGATATTGGGTATTTAGAGAATAACCTATGATAGAAGGGAATGGTCCCAAAAATGGGTTGTTTGATATTGATTCTCTAACCCAATCTATGAACTATGTACCAGTTACTGCAGGATAACCATTTCTAATGACCTCTGCAAGGTACCATCAGAAGAAAACAGTCAAGATTGCATTGTGATGCTAATTTGGAAAGATACTTCATACTTTGATTCACCTACCAAGGATGTTCATAATGGTGAACCAAAAACTGCTGATAATGCTCAAAAGCAGGTTGAAGATGGTCCAAATAATGAGAATGTGAAACCAAGGGGAAAAGTTTGCAGGATGATAGCAGTCACCAAAGACTGTTTAGCTGCTGGGCAACATGTTAATACTGCCAGTCTTGATGTTAATACTGGTAGTCTTAAACTCAATGCTGTTGGCCCATCAGTTAATACTGCTAGTTCAAATGAACATGATAGCCCTGAAGACATGTTCACCATGGGAGTTAGTTCTACACTTGAAGCCACTCATATTGAGTCCTTCAGTGATGAAGATGAACCATAAGTTGATTTAGGGAACATCACAAATTCCTATATAGTTCCAACCACTCTAAATACAAGAATTCATAAAGATCACCCAATTGATAATGTGATTGGTGATGTGAAGTCAACTATTCAGACAAGAAGAATGACATAACCTACTTTCTGAAACAGGGTTTCTAATGATGTATATGAACAAAAAAACTCCATGATACCTGGTGAATAACTTGTTTATATGCTTGTTTCATTATCACAGATTGAAACCAACAAAGCTTGCTAAAGGCTCCATCTGATTCATCCTGCTGGTTGGGATGCAAATGCATGGAAGAACTTTTGCAATTCAAAACTTCAACAAGTTTGGCTAGTAGTGGATTTGCCTATTGGAAAGAGGCCATTGGAAACAAAAAGGGTCTTCAGAACAGAAAGATGGACAGGGGAATTGTGATTAGGAACAAAGCATGGTTAGTTGCACGAGGAGTCATAGACAAGAAGTAGGTATTGATTTATATAGAAGTATTTGCTCCCTGTCGGCAAGAATTGAGGCAATAAGATTTGTTTTTGGCCTATGCTTTTTATGGGTTTTTCTGTATATTAATGGATGTAAAGAGTGCTTTCTTATATGGAATAACCTTTGAGGAAGATGTCTATTTACTCAACCACCTGGATTTAAAGATCCTGTCCATCAAGACAAAGTTATAAGAATGTGGTTAAAGGCACTTTATGGTTTGCATCATGACAAGAGCTATGGTATGAAACTTTGGTAAACTATCTCTATTGGGTTAATGGTGTTGAAAACAAAGGCAAGATAGTTCAGACATTATTTTTCAAGATAGCTAAAAAGGAGATATTTTGCTTGTAGGTCTATGTAGATGACATTTTTCTTTGGCTCAACAAATAAGGAGTTATGTACTAGTTTGAGAAGCTCATGAAAGATAAGTTTCAGATGAGTTCTATGGGAGAACTTACTTTCTTTCTAGGATTACAAGTACAACAGACGGAAGATGGAATATTTATCAGTCAGGATAAATATGTAGCTGGGATTTTGAAGAAATTCAACTACACTGATGTGAAGTCTGCTTTAACTCCTGTTGATTTGGAAAAGCCTTTGGTCAAGGATGGAGATGCTGATGATGTTGATGTACATCTCTATAGATCTATGATTGGGTCTTTGATGTATCTTACTACATCTAGGCCATATATCATGTTTGCAGTATGTGCATGTGCTAGATTTCATGTTACTCCAAAGACATCACATATCTTAGTAGTCAAGAGAATTTTTAGATACATGAAAGGCAAGCCAACTTTTTGGCCCTTTGGTTTTAATTCCAGGGATTCTCCATTTGAACTGGTTGCTTACACTGATAGTGACTATGCTGGAGCAACTCAAGATAGGAAGTCTACAACTGGAGGTTGTCAGTTTTTGGGAAACAGGTTGATATCTTGGCAGTGTAAGAAGCAAACTATGGTTGCCACTTCTACAACTGAAGCTGAATATGTGGCTGCTGCTAGTTGCTGTGGACAAGTACTCTGGATTCAAAACCAATTGCTGGATTATGGGTACAATTTCATGAACACTGTCATTAATATTGACAATAACAGTACTATCTGCATTATTGAAAATCATGTTCAACATTCTAAAACAAAACATATAGAGATTAGGCATCATTTTATAAGAGATTGCAATGCTAAAAAGTTAATACAAATGGTTAAAATTATGATTATTATGTTGCAGATCTTCTTACAAAAGGTTTTGATATTGGAAGGTTTCAGTACTTGGTCTCAAGTATTGGAATGCTTAATCCTTAAATGTCTATATCTCTTTATGTTTTGTAAAGGATTAATACTGTTAGTCTTCTCAATTAGTACTGCTATGCATAATTAAAAACTGCTAGTTATACTTAAGACTGCTTGTTAAAACTGTTAGTCATACTTAATGCTGTCAATAAGAAAATACTTTGGATCTTGTATTTCTTGTGATTTTGAATAAACATCTGCAAGGTAAAGCATATTGAATACCTGATAATGAGTGCTTCACCTTTGAAGAAATGTTTGAGAGAAAGTTCATGATCTTGGATCATAATTTTTAACTTTTATTCATGGGTTATGCATAAATATGGATCCTATGAATTGCTTACATACCCTAATCTAGTCTTTTCTAGTGTGCTTGTGAAGAATAGAGGCATGTTATTGTATAATTATTGAAGACAGAGTTAGTACTGTTAAGCAGAAAATTACTACTGCCAGCCAAAAGTTACTACTGCTAGGTGCCAAAGTTACAACTGTTGAGCAGATTCTTATCTCTTGAAGCATTGTTTGAGGGGAGGCCTATTATGTCAATATGCAGTCAAGCATGCATGGAAGGATATGTTATATCAAAATTATGTTAAAAGCATCAAAAGCATCTAGGCATGTCAAAAGAGGTCGGGACACCAAGATACCTCAGTCTAGTGGTCTCCCTGAAAAAGGTTGGTGGTGAGGCTGTCTATAAGGAGTTGGTGACAGAATGGAAAGGGCTTCCACTACTGCTTCTAGCTTAGAAGCAAAGCAGGACAGTGGTAACATCAAATAAGACCCAATCCATGGCAACACTTAATGAATTAACTCCTTAGGGAATTGGTTCAAGTAGTGGTCCCAGATGCTAAGATACCATATTGGGGGATGTGGATGCTCAAACTAGGTTTGAGATCACATCTAAACAGTCCAATCATCCACCTCTCTCAAGAGGTTACACACTTGGAAGTAGGGAGGACAGTATGAAACAATTGGAATTGATGGATCTTTGTACACAACTGTCATATAAAAACAGAAAGAGTGTCTTGGTGAGCCAAAATGAAATGAGAGATTAAGTGAGCTTAAAAATAGAAAGAGAGATATGTGCATAAAAACATAAATGAGTGATTATATGAGCAAAAAGAATTGAGAGAAAATGTGTGCATAAAAACAGAAATGAGTGATTATGTGAGCAAAAAGAATTGAGAGAAAATGTGAGCATAAGAACAGAAAGAGAGCTTGTGAGAATCAAATTTGATGATGAAAATTAATTTTTGGAATGAAATTTGGGTAATTACTGGTGTATTGAAGTTAATGCTGCTAAGCATATAGTTTCTACTGCTGGTATACTTTAATGCTGCTAAGCTTATGTTGATGTTGTTGGGTTCAGTTACTGTTGCTAGGCTTATGTTAATGCTGCCAGTTTAAGTTCCTGCTGCTGAGGGTGAATTTATAAATACTTCGATTCAGGGTTTCATTTACTTTTTTATTCGACTTCATTCATTCAAACACTCTCTAAACATAAACCCTAACTCAATTTTTATCTTTGATCATCACAATCATCATTATGTCAAGCCCTAAGTTTGCTGAAACGCAAAATGTGGTCGCGTTCTTGGAAAAACCTGTAGAAAGTGATGGGTTTGCAGAGATTATTGATTTCCTGAAAGCAAGTTCTGTTCATTATGCTTTAACGGTCAAACCAATCATCTACACTTTTTGTATTGAACAATTTTGGGCGACTGCAAAAGTACAGATGGTTAACGAGGTGCGTCAGTTATAAGCCCTAGTTGATAAAAAGAGGGTTATCATTACGGAGTCAAGCATTCGGAGTGATCTTCACTTGGATGATGCATAAGGTACTGATTGTCTACCAACTGCTACTATATTTGAAGAACTGGCACGTATGGGGTATGAAAAGCCTTCTCAAAAGCTTACTTTTTATAAAGCTTTCTTTTTCTCCACAGTGGAAGTATTTCATTCACTATTACTCAATGCCTAAGTGCCAAATCCACTGCATGGAATGAGTTCAGTAGTACAATGGCTTTTTTGATAATATGCTTGGCAACAAATCAGAAATTTAATCTGTCTAATTACATTTTTGATGCAATGGTGAAACACTTAGATGGAGGGGTTAAATTCCTGATGTATCCATGTTTTCTGCAAGTCTTTCTTAATCAACAGCTTGGAGACATGTCACATCATAAGATGATCTTTGTTAATCCCTTTCACACAAAGAAAGTTTTTGCTAATATGAAGAGAGCTGGTAAGGATTTCTCTGGGAGAATAACATGTTTATTTGATACTATGATGGTTTAAGCTTCTAAAGAAGTGGGTGTGGATTCAGATCATCCAACTGATTCCAATCAAATACCCATTGTTGATCAACCATCTACATCCTCCTAACCCAAGCAAAAACAAAAGTCTAGGAGAAGACAGAGAAAGGAGGCAGAGGTTCCTCAAGATGAGATAGAGCATGAGGAAAGTGTATCCACACCTTCTAATGATCCACAACCTAGTGGTGAGGATAGAATGCAACTAAATGATTTGATGGTTTTATGTACCAAATTACAAGCACATGTTCTTAATTTAGAAAAAGCAAAGGATGCTCAAGCAAAGGAGATTACTACTTTGAAGAAGAGGGTCCAGAAGTTAGAAAGGAAGAAGACTTCAAGAACTACAGGTTTGAAGAAACTAAAAAAGGTTGGTATGTCTAGAAGAGTTGAGTCCTCTAAAGATCAGGAGAGTTTAGGTGATCATGAAGATGCATCTAAACAGGGGAGGAGTATTGCAGATATTGATGCTGATGTTGAGGTAACTTTAGTTGATGAAACTCAAGAAAGGCAGGATAAGGATTTAATATTTGATACTAGAGTTTTGGATTCTGATGAGATGCCTATGGAAGCTAAAATTGATGAGAAAGATGAGCAGAGTACAAAGCTTGATGATAATACTGCTGGTGAAGCAGTTACTACTGCTAGTGTTGAAGGTAGTGCTACTCCTACAACTATTGAGGAAATCACTCTGGCTTAGACACTTATTCAAATAAAAGCAGCTAAGCCTAAAGTTGTTACTACTGCTGCTACAACAACAACAACTACAAGACCCAAGGTTAGAGGGGTTGTAGTACAGGAGCCAAGTGAATTCAGAATTTCACAAGAAGAATCACAACCTTCAACTTCAATTACTAAAGATAAAGGGAAGGCAATCATGGTTGAGCCTAAAGTTCCTTTAAAAAGAAAAGATCAAGTTGCTCTTGATGAGCAATTGACAAGAGATGTTCAAGCTCAGTTGAAGGCTAAACTTATAAAATAAGAAAAGCTTACAAGGAGAAAAGAAGAAGAAGCCAATATAGCTTGGATTGAGTCATGGGATAATACACAAGCTATGATGGAGGCAGATTTTGAGTTGGCTCAAAGACTACAAACAGAAGAACAAGGAGAAATAACTATTGAAGAAAGATCAAGACTGTTTATAGAACTTATGAACAAAAGAAAGAAACACTTTGCTATGCTTAGAGCTGAGGAGAAGAGAAGAAAGCCACCAAGTAAAGCTCAAAAGAGGAATCAAATGTCTACCTATCTTAAAAACATAGGTGGATACAAGCATAATCAGTTGAAGAACAAAAGCTTTGAAGAAATTCAGAAGACGTTTGCTAATGAGATGAGGAGAGTGAATACTTTTATACCTATGGATTCTGGGGTAGTTAAAAGTAAGAAGGAAATAGAAGAAAGTTCCAAAGAAACAGAGGATGAACTAGAATCTGACAAGTTAAAGAAAGCAGAAGGTAGTGAGGAGAAAACTAAAGGCAGCAGAAAGAAGATGCTTGGAAGGAAGAGAGCAGGGAAAGAACAACAGCAAGAATCTTCAAAGAAACAAAGACTGAAGGAAGATAAAAAGTCAGATGAAGTTGAAGAAATTGAAGAAGATGATGAAGATGCCTTGAAAAAGTATTTAGTAATTAAAAAGGATGATGATATAGCAATTGATGTTATACCACTTGCTACTAGATTACCAGTGATAGTTGACTACAAGCTGCATAAAGAAGGATTGATGGCACATTATGAATTGATAAGAGCAGATAGAACTTCCAAGAGATATACTTCAATGATAAGACTACTTCAAGGTATTGACAGAGAAGATTTGCAGACTCTTTGGAAGGTAGTAAAAACAAAGCATGGTGATATAAGGCCTGAAGATGAGCATGAGAGAGTGTTGTGGGGAGATTTGAAGGTTATGTTTGAACCAGACATAAAGAGTGATGTATGGAGAAATCTACAAGGATACAAGGTGAAAATTTGGAAGCTGATTGATTCATGTGGAGTTCACTTTGTAAGGTTTGGAAATGTTCACATCTTTATGTTAGTTGAAAAGAGATACCCCCTCACACCAATAACAATCACCAATATGCTAAACAAGAAACTTCAGTCTGATTATTTGAATGAGATGTGTTATCAACTGCTTAAGCTTATGGAAAAGCAGTAGTAACAGGTGTAGGATAAAAGGTTTTGAATACTCTTTCATGAGTATGTTGAAGACTTTAAAGAAGAAACTTGAAGATTCAGAAGATGAACATCAAGTTTAGGGGAGGATTGTTGGGACATAAACGACTTTAAGGATTCTTAAGGTTACTACTGCTCAAGTACATAATGGAAATTATGCTAAGTAGTTAGTACTGGTAGTATAATGTTACCACTGCTAGTTACTACTGTTAGTATAATTTAGTACTGATAGCATAAAGTTACTGCTGTTAGTTGAAGTTAAGACTGTTCAGTGTTGAAGACTAAAATATAAGCTAAGTAGTTAGTGCTGCTAGTAGTAAATGTTAAGACTGCTAGTACAAGTTACTACTGTGAGTATATATTAGTACTGCTAGTACTAATATTACTACTGCTTATGTTTATTAGTGCTGCTGGTGAAAAGATTACAACTGTTGATTACAACTGCTTGAAGACTTTCTACTGTTAAGAGGATAAAGACGAATTAAAGAGATAAACATTGTTTGGAGAATAGGAATACTTGTGAAGATAAGTATTGAGATATTTATGTACAAGATATACATAATGTATTTATTTAAAAGATTACGTTTATGTTTAGAAAAGATTAAGATATCTTAGGAATGTATTGTAAGCCGACTAGGACTCTTTAGTCTATAAAAAGAAGCTCTAGGGCATTAGTTGAGATATCAGTTTTGCAGATAAGTTTTCATAGTTTTCAAGTCAATTCAGAAAAAGCTTCAAGGTTGTAAACCCTAGTACTAGTGAAGAGTACTCGTATTATTAATCTAATAATATTGGAGCATTTTGTTATATCTTTTTTTGTTCAAGATTATTGTTTTATTCATAATTCTTATAGGTATTAAGGTGTAGATTCCGCATACACTTTAGTATACATACAAAGTTTCTACAACAAGTTACTTTGGATTTATCCAAGGTAATTTAACCTTAGACAATCTAAGGAATCGCTCAAGGTTTGGGATCAACATCTGTTTTTTACGTTTTTGTCTGTTTTTTACGTCTTCGTCCGTTGTTAACGTTTTCGTCAGTTATTTTATGTTTTCGTCAGTTTTTAACGTTTTCGTCCGTTTTTAACATTTTCATCAGTTATTTTACGTTTTCGTCAGCTTTTTTACGCGGTCGTCTAATTTTTACATTTTCGTCTTTTTTTTATGTTTTCGTCTTTTTTTTATGTTTTCGTCTGTTTTTTTACGTTTTCGTTCGTTTTTTTACGTTTTCGTCTGTTTTTTTACGTTTTCGTCCGTTTTTTTTCTTTTCGTCAGTTTTTTTACGTGTTCGTTTGATTTTTTACATGAATATGTAAACTTTACTGCATAACATTGTAAATTTTACTGCATCACAGTGTACAATTTACTGTATTAAATTATATATTTCACTTCATCAGTGTAAATTTTACTGCATTAAATTGTATATTTTTCTGCATCACATTGTAAATGTAACTGCATTAAATTGTATATTTTACTATATACTGCATTAAAATTATATATTTTACTGCATTAAATTATACTTTATTAAATTGTATATTTTATTCCATCACGGTGTAAATTTTTCTACATTAATATGTATATTTTACTGCATCAGATTATAAATTTTACTACATCACAGTGTAAATTTTACTGCATTAATTGTATATATTTTAATGCATCACAGTGTAAATTTTACTGCATTAAATTGTGTATTTTAAGAGCATCACATTGTAAATTTTACTGCATTAAATTATATATTTTACTGCATCACATTATAAATTCTAATGCATTAAATTGTATATTTTACTGCATCTTAGTGCAAATTTTACTACATTAAATTGTATATTTTATTGCATCACAGTGTAAATTTTACTACATTAATATGTAAACTTTACTGCATCAGATTGTAAATTTTACTACATCATAGTAAAAAATTTACTGCATTAAATTGTATATTTTAATGCATGACAGTGTAAATTTTACTGCATTAAATTGTATACATTTCTGCATCACATTGTAAATTTAACTACATTAAGTTGTATATTTTACTACATATTACATTAAAATTGAATATTTTACTGCATCATAGTGTAAATTTTATCGCATTAAATTATATATTTTATTGCATCACAGTGTAAATTTGAGTACATTAATATGTATATTTTACTGCATCATAGTGTAAATTTTATCGCATTAAATTATATATTTTATTGCATCACAGTGTAAATTTGAGTACATTAATATGTATATTTTACTGCATCAGATTGTAAATTTTACTACATCACAGTGTAAAGTTTACTGCATTAATTGTATATTTTAATGCACCACAATGTAAATTTTACTGCATTAAATTGTGTATTTTACTAGCATCACATTGTAAATTTTACTGCATTAAATTGTATATTTTAGTGCATCACATTGTAAATTTTAATGCATTAAACTGTATATTTTATTGCATCACAGTGTAAATTTTACTGGATTAAATTATATATTTTACTGGTATCACATTGTAAATTTTACTGCATTGAATTGTATATTTTACTGCATCAATTATAAATTTTACTGCATTAAATTGTATATTATACTGCATCACAGTGTACAATTCTCTGCATTAAATTATATATTTCACTTCATCAGTGTAAATTTTACTGCATTAAATTGTATATTTTTCTGCATCACATTGTAAATTTAACTACATTAAATTGTATATTTTACTACATACTGCATTAAAAATTGTAGCATTAAAATTGTATATTTTACTGCATCATATTGCAAATTTTACTGCATTAAATTGTATATTTTATTGCATCACAGTGTAAATTTGATTACATTAATATGTATATTTTACTGCATCAGATTGTAAATTTTACTACATCACAGTGTAAATTTTACTATCTTAATTGTATATTTTAATGCACCATATTGTAAATTTTACTGCATTAAATTGTGTATTTTACTAGCATCACATTGTTAAATTTACTGCATTAAATTGTATATGTGGAAAACTAGAAGGGGGGTTGAATAGTTTACCGCTTTTTTATTTAATGTTTATGTTTATTTATAAAAACTTATATTCGACTTTTTGTGAATTCAATACTTGCACAATATGAATAATATAAATAAGTAAGAACAAATAATTCTAATACTTCAACAATATGAATAATATAAATAAGTAAGAGACAAATAACTAAATAAGAGATAAGATTTTAGAAGAGATCCAAACCACAACAAAAGGATTTATGAGTGGTTCGGTGTTACGAGACAAGCCTTTCGCCATACACTCCACTCCACGAGCACCTAACTCGAGAGTTTTCTTCACTATGTCAATCGAAGAACTCCCATATTGGTCGGAGGGGCGAGTGCAGAACCTGTACAAACTTTCCGCTTATATCAATTTTCCCAACATCATAAGCTAGAGGTCGAGTTTCTAGACTTGAGCGAGGAGAACCAATCTACAGACTTCACAACTTCTTCTACTACTTTCAAAATTCACGACTGATCACAACACAACTTTAGCAACACACAACTTCTTCACGCCATCGTATTCTTTCACTACACTACTTCACTACTAACTTTCACACCTAACTATCACAAGGCAATGGGAGGAGAGTGGCGAACGACAGATTCAACTATACCTACAACAATCACCAAGATCTATCTACTACACAACATTACAAGATATTGGAAATGATTTACAAGTTATGATAGGATGCAATAAGATTAAGAACAACAGAGGCGGAGGAATGGGGGCGAGAGAGAGGCGACGTACTTCTTCACTGAAGTAGGAATGTATCCTTCACTTTGCACTTGAGTGGAGTTTGATCATGAATCACATTGGAAACAAAGCTTTATGATTAAATGATCAAATGATTTTTAATAAATGTGGTGGCTGTTTTTGATCAAAGAAATGATGCGCAAGACAGGAGGAGGGAGAGAATAGTAGGAAATAGTCCGCTGAGGCGAGTTATAGGGGACAGTATCTTGAGGATGTCTACCTATGGGCGCGCCCACGTATTAGAGGGGCCGCCCTAGACAAGGCGCTCCCCATTTTGTGCCATTTGTAAGAGGGAATTTCCTGGAACTTTTCTAGCCTGAGTTTATGATTCCAAAAATTTGTGAATTTTAAACGTTTATTATGGAATAAAACATTTCGATTTAATTGTAGAAATGTTTTTGAAATGTATAAAAAATTGTTAACAGCGATGTTTATAAAAGTGTGAGGTTGATAAAAGAACATTTTATAAAAGTGTGAGGTTGAATAAAAATTTCCTTTGATCATAAAATGCATTAAGCATTTATTTATTCATACCTTTAAGTGATATAATTTTCGAAATGAAAATTTACTACTAATTACTTGTTTACGTTTAATTTTACATTGAACGTTTTTATATTTTGTGATTATCAAAACGTAAAGATGTGAAAAATATTAATAATGTTTTTAGGCATTATTTCTATCAACAATCTCCCCCTTTTTGATGATTACAAAATTTAAACTCATTAAATGTAAAATTATTTTTAAACAAGTATTTAGTGAGTTTTATGTCATTTCTCCCCCTTTTTGTAGAATCAAAAAGGCATCGTCGAGAATTGCTAGTAAAATCGACAGAATAAATGCTCCCCCTTGATGTGTGCTCCCCCTCGTTCGAGGGCACCAAGGAATCGAGCTATGGTTTCTTGGCTACAAAAACGAGTTAGAACAATACAAATATTTCTAACATGTAGCAAGAAGGAAAAATATGGCATAATAATAATGCAACCAACAATAATCATCCATTAAAAGTAAAATAGTGTGTGAACCACACTCATGCATACATAAGGAAAATAAATAACATGCTAACATACATGAAAATTTTAAACTACAAAAAGTCCTATAACTAGTAAAGCTCCATAGGACTTGCTTGCAAAATGGTGGATGGACAATTATTTAAGAAACTAAACATAGAGTATGTTTAGTTTGGGGAAGATGATGGAGGTGGTGGGATGATGGTTGTTGGTGGTTGTGAGAGCATATGTTCAATATATAAAAACATATATTGTAGTTCATCTCTCAATCCAAATATGAGAGTACGATTGTGAATGCAACATAAACATGAATCTTCATGTGCCTTAAGAAGGTTCCAAGGAATGGGATGACCAAAGATAGGTGGTGAAGGTGATGGAGTATCAAATTGGACATCAAGTGGGGTAATTGGTGAAAGGGTGAGAGTGATGTCCATTGATGCATTTTCTTCAGTTGGAGGTGATGGAGAAACTCTTAGAGGAGGAGATGTTGGTGGGTTTAAGTAACCATTGGGTGAAAGTGATGTTGATAAGGTTGGTGATTTTGGTGTGTAGTCAATTGAAGAAGATGAGGTGTCTTTGGCGGGTGGAGTTTTAGAGGGTGTATTGGGAGCACTAGGAGATGATTCTTGAAGCTTGGGTGATGGGGTTATAGTGTCTTCATTTGTCAAGTCAATGAAGAGTTGTTTTGGTGTTATAATGTTGAATTTTGGTTTCTTTGATGGTTTGGAAATGGAAGATTTTGGTGAAGCCATAAAGGTTGATAATGGTTAGTGTATGATGAGGAAGATGATGTATTGGTGATGATCATTTGGAAGGGATTTATGGGAAGAGAATGGATTAGAAAAGGAATGAATTTGAACTAGTTTAGGTTATTCCAAATTATGTTCGAGCATTCTGGGCAAAGATAGCTAAGACTAGGTAAAAGAGGGTCAAAAAGCAGGAAAAATATTGTTTTACCTGTGATTTGCTAAGGCGGTCCCCTTAATTAGGGGTTGGTCCTCTTAAAGATAAAGGGGCCGCCCGTTATGAATTAAGGGGGCCGCCCTCTGCTGGTTTCCATTTTTAACAGAAAAATGATTTTTCTCAGAATTTTTTATGAGAGTATTTCTATTTTGGTGGTTTATGTGTAGCAAGCCCTATTGAGTTTTATAAGCACATTTAATCATATAACATGTAATAAAAGCATCAAATCATGAAACCAAAGTAGCATAAGTAGTTAATTAAATAAAACAACCAAAGATTTAAATCATCATAGCAAACAAGTATCTAAAGATAACCAACACTCAAGTCTTTCTGAATAAATCGGATAATCATCACACAAGTTGTTTAGAACATACACATAATCAAGTTAAAAATTATCTTAAACCACATTTAATTTCTCTCATATGTCTTCACTTCTTCTTTTTGCTAAACACTCCTTTTAATGCCTTTCTAAATGACTTGAACCCTTCGCGCATCTCCTCATGCATTCATTGTGTTTGGTTGAGCAAGGTGGTTTGTCATGCAAAGAGAGTTTCATCAGTTTGCTCAGAAGAGGAAGGCATATGGTAGTTTTGGTAGTCGAGTGGATTAAGAGAGTTAAGATAGGTGGTAGGAGATGGACTACTTGCTCGAGAAGTTTCGACATCATCATCATCATCGTGTTGATGAGATGACGTGCCTTGATGATGGGAGGATGAAGAAGAGACGGAACAACGTGCCTTGCCATGATCACTTCAAGGTCGTCTAGTTTGTCTTAGGGCAAGAGGACGCATGACTCGCTCAACAATGTCATAGGTGCCATTGTCAAGATGAGGATATGTTTTCATGACGTATCAATAAAGACGAGTTAAAAACATGCCATATGGAAGATTTACAGTTGGAGTAGCTCTGGCACATTCGATTCTTTTGACAAAGAAATAATCAAGATTGTATTGTTCTTCGGCAACAACACAATACAACATGTGAGCAAGACAAGCGGGAGACGGTCCCGATGTCCTCCTAGTCCGAACACATTCTCTCGAATGAGTTCTTCCCATTGCTTCATGTCGGGGCTTAGTTATTTGGTGAGAATTTGATTTGGATTGAGAGCGACTGTTTGACTTTTAATGATATGGTCTACCACAACACGTTCCAATTCAAGAAGTCGACGAATGTCGTCGGGAGTAGGAAGATCGGTTCAATATGGTCCCTCGGTTTCTTGAGAATATTCAAGAGATGCAAGGTCCCACTCGTTTGTAAAAATGGCTTGACCATTGTATGGAATTTTGAGGATTTGACCGAATTGAGCGAGAGTAAGAGTTATGAATTCGTGTTGAATCATAAAAGAGATGACAAGAGAGCCATGGTCATCGGTTTGTACCGTGACTTGACTATAGAAGTCTAGAATAAATCTCGAAATAATCGGTTCGTTGATTTGAAAGAGACAATTGAAGTGAATGTTAGTAAAGAGACGCTCAATATTGTTGGATTTGTAGTAGGCTTGATCAACAACACGACCTTCATGAATGTTGCGGTTTTTAATAGGTTTGTAGAATTGGGCAATAGTTACCGGGAATTTTGGATACTTTTGGGATGTAGGATTTAGTGAGAGATATATCGATGATAGTAGCTTTCGGCATTTTTGTCACCTAAATGAGTCAACAACAATGTCAAAAAAATGCAAAAATAAAAAGAGTATGTAAGAAAAATACTTTATGTGGAACCAAAATTACTTCGACTCAAAAAAATAATAAACCTAAGAAGTAATTTTTATGTTCCTTAGTTTATTTTTAACTCAACTTTAAGTATTGACAAATGTATACATTAGATTGTATATTTCGTCAATTCATGTGAGTTTGTTTGCAATTGGCTTATTACTAGTAAAGTATTTATTTTGACTCAAAAACTCTTATTAATTCATGATAAGCCAAACGCTCCCTTATGGGTAGAAATCTTGTCCAATATGTCAAATTATATATTTTGATGACTCACACTAGTTTGTTACGTGTTTATATACGTGATAAATGTAGTGATGGCCATCTCGACTCTAAACAATCATCCTAGGAGATGAACCAAACACTCTTTTATTTTTATAAAATTTTACTCAAACACTCTTTTATTTATAAAATTATTACTCATTGATTTAAATATATGATATAGGAGCGGAGAGGAGTGATATATATATAGGGGGTATATATAAATATATATAAGTTAAAAATGGTGTACGGTGGTGCTTAAAGTTGTTAAAAGTGTAGAAGCAATAAAACTAGACAAATGTCATATAATGAGGGAGGGCAGGTAGTATTGTTTTGGTCCGTGAACGATTTGGTTGTGTCGTGTATGAGTTGTTGGAGGTTTTGATTTCTTGTACGAGCAATTGTTTCGTGCTGATTTATGAATAATACAAGGGTTCTTGGTATCAGTTGTTTATCATAGTTTAGCCATATTATTTGTTAACTCAGAAGTAACTTGATAGATGTATGCATACAAGTTTGCGAATAAAAAGTATAATTCTATTAATTAGGTCGTTGATTGATGAAGCAAAATTATGTTATCATAAGTAGTCAGCTATGGCTAAATTGATTGCGTTCTCAAGTTTTTTTTTTGGTGGGTTGATACATCAATTTTTATGTAGAAGGATGGCGGAAGCAGAGGAACGGGACAATGAATTTTACCATTCCTTAAAATCACTATAGAGAGGGCATGAGGACGCGGGATATTCAATAGTTTAAGATCACGGAGACACGCGGGGAGAGGGAGACGCGACGAACTTTAAGCTACTACCTACAATAACGCGCTCCCCTATATATAGAAATATCTATATATATATATAAATATGAGGGGGAGAGGGAGGGAGGGGTATGTTTGAGTAATCAATACTGTGATTATTCTCTCTCTCTCCACACATTGTTTTGGCATAATCAACAAATGTAGAGAGCGCGTGAAGATATAAAAATAGATAGATGCAAAAAGACAAGCCATAGGTTTCATAACTAGTATACATGTTCTTAGAGAGAGTGGAGATGGATGAGCGGAGCAAAAGAGTGTTTGTGTATCATCCTATCAAGGTTTGTAGTGTTCCTATTGACTAAGGTTTAAATCATTATAAGTTTATGAAAATCCTAGACTAAATCAAGAAATAAACAATAATGAAAAACTCGCCCGGGCGAGAGAGAGGGGGGTATGATTAAAAACAAATTTGATGAAATCAAACAAAAAGAAAGGTTGAAAAACTTACGTAGAAATGTTGTTGATAAATGAATTGTTAGTAGAAACCCTTTTGTGAATTGGATTGATTATTGAAGATTTGTAGGGTTCTGAATTATATGATGGCAAAATGGTGATGGTATTAGGGGTCATCACTAGCATTAGGGGAAAGAGGGAGAGAGAAAAGTGATTTATTGTAGAAACTTCGACTGTAAAGGGTGAGTGTTTGGTTTCGCAAAAGGGCCGGCCCCTTTATTAATTAGAGGGGCCACCCCATATTTACACGGCGATCCGCCGCGGGCGCAGAGAAATTTTCAGGGGGTCGCGCACCGTAGTAAGAAAAAAAAATTTGCATCGATTAAGGAAGGGGCTATTATTTATGAGTCCAGGCAGGAGACAGTACGACGGAGGATATTTAATTAACTCTTTGTTTAATTTAAAGGTATTTATAGACTAGACTTCGACAAGATAATCAGGAAGTCAATACAAAGTGAAGAACCTTAGTACTAGATTCTTGCCGAACATGAAGAATTAAGTTTCTCGAACGAAAAAAAGGTAATTGATAACGTTTTGGGGGGGGGGGGGGGGGGGGGGGGGGGGGGGGGTGGGAAATGAGGGACAGGATTAGATATTTGTGTGTCGGGTCGTGAGAGATTCAAGATGGAGTAAAGACTTTCAACAAAAACCTGTCCAACTAGATCCTCCTCCAAGTAAATCCTTACTTGGCTCTCTATCCTAAGGGCCTTGCCTATTTATATAAAAGGGGCCACGATGGTGGCTCATAAGGATCTCGTGAGGGCGACGAGGGGGGGGGGGGGGTTAAAAATGTGCTGTGTCCCTCAATTGGAGTTACTATTTACTAGAAGAACAAATCTCTCCTCTTGATCTCAAAGATGTTTCTGCTTAACTGACTATCCCGACAAATGAACAGCGACCGGACAACTCGAATACCTTTCGAGCTCCCAGACGGTCGTTAACAAAAATTTCCAACGTCTACGACTAGACTTTGAGAAAATGGCAATCCACTCTAAACTAAGGTGACGAAATCATAATGCGAATAATTCATGGGCAAACCTTTCCCGTAATTACTAAACGTAATCCATTACCATCTAATACGGCCCAAGAAAAACAATAAGCCGCTATCATCACTTTCCAAACTGTTCATACAAAGTCCCTCCTAATTACCCCGCGAGAGGGATAACAACAACTGGGGGAGCTGATCCGAGTCAACTCCTTACTGGATAATAATCAGTTTCACATCTAATGTCCACTTGAAACTACTTACTCGATAAGTGACGTACAAAAGCTAACCAATTCTCATACAACCCCCCAAACAATCCTTATACCAAACCATCATACTACATTTCGTTTAGTGACGTACAAAAGTCCTAACCAATTCTCATACCAACCCCAAACAATCTCATACTACCAATCTCATACCACAAATCTCATACTACCAATCTCATACCACAAATCTCATACTACAAATCTCATACCACAAATCTCATCTTGTCTAAGTTACTTAAATTTTCTAACGAGAGTTTCCTTCGGTTCTCCCTTGTCACGAAATCAATCATCAAACTGACTTCCTATGGGGTGATAACTAGTTAATCCTCGGCTAGGTTTTACTTAGATTTCATCATATGCCAACCACCAAAATCCAT
This sequence comes from Tanacetum coccineum, assembly GCA_026074375.1. Lineage (NCBI taxonomy): Eukaryota > Viridiplantae > Streptophyta > Magnoliopsida > Asterales > Asteraceae > Tanacetum > Tanacetum coccineum. The sequence goes on from BQNB010064227.1 coordinate 26,397, forward strand.
AAGGTGTTAGTAGATCAAGGAGAACAATTTCGCTAACGAAACTACTAGTCCAGTGTATCGACCTAGTATACTTTATTAGAATAGGCATAGTGCGTGTTCCTTCTCGAAGACATGGTTTTCAAAACTTGTCAACGACGTTTATTAGAGTGAACCCTTATAAAATTTTGACTATAAAAGTAGTTTGGAGCAACATTGTTTGAAACCCTTGTAACTATAGTTACGCGAAAAGAAGTTTGTAAAAGTTCATGTATCGACTACGCGATTTTTCGTATATGATCTGGACCTTGACTTTCAAGAAGATTGACGTTCGAACATGTGTTCGAAACGATTTATATTAAAAAAAACCATCAACCATAGAAAACACCAAATTTTTATACTTCGTAAAGTTTGTAAGGAAACGTTTCATTTGCCAAAAGATTTTGGCGAAAAAATTTTGAGTCATCTAAATTGGTACCATCTCTGAAACACCAACACTAGAGCGGGCATGGTTACTACGGTTGACGTAAGGAACTCAGCCTAAAGTTATCACTCTCTCATGAATCCTATTGTTCCATTCGTAGTCTTTTAAGCCCTAATGATATGTCAGGACCTCGAATTGCGACTACGCTGATCAGTGAGTTGTTCTTAATGCGACTAAGGATGAAATTCAATTCGTCGGTTTAGAATGTGGTGTATTCAGTCTTTCTAACCAAGATATGTAGGGTGGAGAATACATGACATGTGATAACCATGACGTAATATCATAGGACAACAACTGAGTAGTTGCATACCCATATAGCTTATCCCCAAATAGTATAACCAAAATACTATATCCAAAATAGTGTATTCGATGTTGGTCGTCCGACAACTCAATTATGGACGCAACGAATAACAATCGATAGTATGGGGCTTGCTTTTATAAGCAATAGCAAAGTACGAGAATGTCATGGCGACATATAAGAGAGTTTGCAATGCAGCATGTCAACAAAAAATTTACAAAACTCCCTAAACTCCCAAAACATAACAACTTGTACTATCAACACTCCCAAAACATAACAACTCGTACCATCAATGATCTACAAAACTCCCAAGAGACATAGATACCAACATAGCGCTCGAAATTAGGTGTTCGTAACCGTATACACTCACACACACACAAACTATATATATATATATATATATAAATATATATATAAATATATATATATATAAATATATAAATAAATACTAGGCTCCGGTTCTGTTTGAGAATGTTTTTATTTTTAGAAAATTTAAGTAAATCTCTATTTAGCAAATTGATTCATATTTTTTGATTTGATTCACAAGTAAACATCATTTAATAGTGAATCAAAGCTATAAATCATAAATTTGATTCACAAATCATTGCTAAAATCGAGTTATGGTAATGATTCCTTAAATTTGTATAGAAGATTCAGTATTTTACTTATATTGCAAAAACGAGAGGATATATTAGACATTGATATCCAAATTTATTAACACATTAAGAATTATAATCCATAATAACATGAGTTTTACGCTTGAAAAACTCGAAATCAAAGTTAAAAATCAACATTTTTGAAAAACCTTCTCAATCTTCATAAAATAAAAACCTCTCAATTGAATCCGGATTCTATATATATATATATATATATATATAAATAAATATATATATATACTATATAAATTTAATATATCTAATATTATAATATATAAATGATATATATACCCAAGAGGTATGAATGACAAACAAGCACCCTCATGGTTCTATATAGAATAAACACTTCAAAGCATCATACAATACCTCAACATATCTACTAAGGGCACACCCTTAATCCGCATCGCTACTAATCAATCATACCTACCAAGGCTCTCAAGGCATTATGCAATACACAACATAACTACCCAAGACACATCCCCAACTAACGTCGCTACCCGCGACATATCTACCTAGGCTTCTAAGGCATCATGCAATATGGTTAAGGCAGCATGGAAAGCACTAGGCAATCAACACCACTCTAGATCCCAACACTCGCAAGTGTTCTCATACCATATCACTACACGAAAGTACGTATTACCCAATACGTACGTTTGAGGTCAACTTATTTTCAGGTGGTCTTATCATTCACACATCCCTCCCTTCTTCCACCTTGCACGCCTTGGTAAAATTCCAAACAGAAAGAGGCATAGCTGTCGTAAAGAGCGAAAAGTTCCAGCCAAATAGCTGCAATCACATCTCTCAAAAAAGAGACTGCCCTGAAGGAACTAAGTATGCTAACAACTTCGAACATATAGTCATTAATGACGCACACTTCGACCAAACATTAGCAATTGCGATGAATCTTCCAAAAGCGTTGAAAGAGCAACTTTGCAAGTTTCTATGCTATAACAAATATGTGTTTGCATGGACGCTCGCTCACATGACTGGCATCCCACGAGAACTGGCAGAACATAAACTTAACATCCACCCTCGGACCTACCCTGTTTGGTAGAAAAATCGAACCATAGCAAAGCAACGAAATGAAGCAATTACGACAGAAGTATCATAGCTTATCGAGGCTGGAATCCTCAGAACAATTCTTTTTCCTAAATAGGTATGCAACCCGGTAATGGCGAGAAAGGCGGATGGAACATGGCGCATTTTCATCGATTTTACGAGCCTAAACAAGGCTTTCCCTAAAGACAGTTACCCGTTACCCAACCTGGACCAAAGATAGAGTCTTTGGAGGTGTTCAAGCTAAAGTGTTTCTTAGATGCATACAAAGGTTACCATCAACGCATGGCCAGAGAAGACGAAGAGAAAACTTCCTTCCACACTGAGCAGGGAACCATCTGCTATGAGAAGATGTCATTCGAGCTAAAGAATGCTGGAGCTACCTACCAACGACTAATGGAAAACATGTTTGCTAGTTAATTGGACAGGAACATTGAAATCTATGTTGACGATATGGTAATAAAGAGCAGAAATGAAGACAACCTGATAGCAGATATTATCGAGACATTCGACACACTACGGAAGGCAAACATGAAACTCAATCCAAAGAAATGCACATTCAGAGTAGAAGCCGAACAATTCCTGGGTTACATAATTACTAACAAAGGAATCCAAGCCAACCCATAGAAGGTTCAAGCCATAATCAACATGGCCTCTCCGAAAACATTACGTGAGATCCAGTCACTCAACGGTAAACTAGCTGCACTTGGACTTTTCCTAGCAAAATTAGCTGAAAGGTCATTACCCTTCTTCAAAACACTAAAGGGATGACTAAACAAGAAAGATTTTCAGCGGAGCAATGAAGCGGAGATAGCTTTCCTTGAGCTAAAAACCATCTCCAATCATTACCAGCACTAACAGTGTCGAAGCTGGGGGAAACATTAATCCTCTATCTAGCAGCAGCAGCGGAAGCCATCAGTGCTATCCTCTTAACAGAGAGAGGGAACGTGCAAAAACCAATATACCTTGTCAGCCGAGCACTCTAAGGATCAGAGATCAACTACCCTAACCTCGAGAAAGTAGCCCTCGCCCTTGTACACATAACCTGACGGTTACGCCGATACTTTCAGGCATACATAATATGTGTGGTAACCGATCAACCTATCAGGTAAGTCCTCTTAAAACCTGAAAACTCTAGACGTATAGCCAAATGGGCCATTGAGTTAGGAGAACATGAGATAATATATAAGCCCCGATCAGCAGTAAAGGGACATATTCTTGCCGACTTCTTGACAGAGTCACCCATAATTACTGACCCGCAAGAAAAGAGCATTGCGGACAAACCTAGGAAGAATACTTCACCCGCATGGACTCTATTCACCGATAGTGCGGCCAGCCTAGAAGGATCAGGTGTCGGGATAATCCTAACTGATCCGAGTGGTCAAGAGGTAACCTATGCTCTCTGATTCAACTTCAAGACCTCTAATGACGAAGCTGAATATGAAGCCCTAGTGGCAGGGCTGGAGCTCGCAATTCAGATGGAAGATCAATGTTTGAAAGTGTACACCAATTCCCTATTGATCGTAAACTAGGTAAAAGGATTGTACGAAGCCAGAGAGGAGCTAATGAGAAGGTATTTATTTAAAGTCCAAGAGTTGCTGGGACATTTTCAAAGCTTCATAATAATGCAAATCCCACGATCAAAAAATAAACGTGCTGACGCTTTAAGTAAGCTTACATCATCGTCTTTTGCACACCTGACAAAGAGTGTTTTGGTTGCAGTAGTCCAGTGCCGAAGTATAGACGCAAAACAGTCAGCACAATCAAAGAAACAAGCACTACTTGGATAAACCCAATCATAAATTATCTTACAAATTAAGATCTCCCAAAAGATCAGACAGAAGCACGCAAAATAAGAATCAAAGCACCGCAATATTCAATCAAGAAAAATGTACTTTACAGAAAGGGATATTTGACGTCATGGTTACGATGTGTAGGTCCCGAACAAGCAAACTATGTTCTGCGTGAAGAACACCTCAGATCGTGCGATGCACACACAAGGCCGATGAGCATCACCCAGAAGTCAGCAAGGCTTGGTTATTATTGGCCTATGATGTACCAAGATGCGATAGAGGTGGTGGAAACATGCCACAAATGCCAGCAGCATGCACCAACAATACGCCAGCCACAATGTGAAATGCCGAGCATCTTGATCTCATGGCCTTTTTACCAGTGGAGAATAGACATAGTCGGGCCATTCCCATAAGCCCCAGGACGAGTCAAGTTCTTGATAGTCGTTATCGACTACTTTACCAAATGGGTAGAAGCTAAACCTGTAGCAACCATAACAGGTCACAAGGTACTACAATTTGTATGGCATAACATCGTTTGCCGCTTTGTAATTCCAGGATCAATCATTAGTGATAACGCAAAGCAATTTGCAAATAATCCTTTCCGAGAATGGTGCGAGGAGCTTAAAATCAAGCAGAATTTCACATCAGTTGCCCACCCTAAAGCCAATGGACAAACTGAGGTAACTAACAGGATCATTCTATAAGGTTTAAAGACAAGGCTCGGGAAAGCTAAAGGACAATGGGTCAAGGATTTACCAAATGTTCTTTGGGCACATTGAACGACAGTCAGAGCAGGGAGCGGGTGCACGCCTTTCAGTCTAGTATATGGCTCAGAAGTCGTCCTACCCCCAAAAATTGGTTTGCCAACCTACAGGATCAGCACCTTTGATCTAACAAAAAATGACGAAAACCTCTGCCTTAACCTTGATCTACTTGAAGAACGACAAGAGTTGGCCGCACTGAAGAACGCAAGGTATAAAACACAGACAAAGAAGTATTAAAACAATAGGGTGAAACACAACCAACTTAAAATTGGTGATCTCATCCTAAGGAAGAATGAGGCAAGCCGAAAGGAAGGACAAAAGAAACTGGATCCAAACTGGGAAGGGCCGTACCAAGTAATCGAGGCACGACGCATAGGGACATATGTGTTGTCCGACATGAAAAGGCGACCAATACCGCGAACATGGCACATCAGCAACCTTAGAAGATTCCATCTTTAAAAAAGAAGATGGTATAAAAGAACATCGAGCACATCCTCACTAGCTGTGTAACAAGAAATCATGTAAAAAATTAAAAAAATAAACATTTCTCACGCGTAAGTGAAGCTATAATAAAAAGTACTCCTTGAATAAGAATACGCTTTATGTAATTACGAGCTTATGAACACTGCTCGTTTGTATGATTCTCAATATAATAAAGAGAATTTCTTGGTTGGAAAATGACGAATATGATGCATCGACGTTCCGACATAAAAAGGAATGAGATAAATACATTAATGTATGCGTGTGTAAACATACACGAAGAAAAAAAATGAAATGGCGTCAGCGCCTAAAAACTTATACCGAAGGTCAACGACTACGAGCCTACGCGTCGCTAAAACAAAAAATTGCCACGTGTTAAGACAACTGCTATATCAAAACAAAAAAACAAAAACAAAAAACCCAACGATACTAGAACAAAAGTTCGCATACAACTTATTTTCCTACATTTCTTGTATTAAGAAGATATATTTCAATTATTACATGGCCTAAAGGCATTATGTTATAGACATATAACCCTTCATGAGGTACATATGTATTCTCAATATTCCATGTCAACTAAGTTATATTTTTTCTTTGATAAACTAGCTTTCATAAGCATAAAAAATATATACATGCCTAAAGCGATATCACGTACTACTACTCTATTAGTTTTGAATAGGTACAAAACATTACTTTATCTTCCAAAAAGATAAAAGTCATGTGCAAATATACACTCATTAATATTTTTCAAGGTTAACACAGGCGCAAAATGAATGACATAATTGGATCATGCAAAATATACACTCATTAATATTATTTGGCATCATGTTATTCCAATTACTACACGTATTGGTGTTGGTATGTTTACAAAAACCAAAGCATTATTTAAGATAAAATATGACATGCTAGCATAAATACAGTAATATACATTCATACACCATATAAAATATACAACAACACTGTGACATTCATTCATCAAAAGCACCATTACACTTATTTTGCAAGCCTCAACTTTCCCGCCAAAACAAAAACCATGTTTCACAATATCAAACAGGGGAGGGAATGTATACATAGATGGTGCTAGGTTAGAATACATAAACACCTAACGGCCACCCATACGGACTCAGATCACCTCCTTGTCCAACTCAAAAACCTGTTTCTTCAGCTCATCTCTTTCTTTCGTGAGATGCTCGATTATTTCATTAAACAACTTAATATCTCCGTCACGGGCTAGCACCATACCACTCAACTCATTACACTTGTGTTGAACCTTGTCCTTCTCCTTGTATAACTCAAGAATATGAGTTTGCAACCCTTGATAAGTAGCCACTAATGACTCATAGCGGCACTCAAGCCAACGTGGAGGACCCGTTGCATCAGCTGCATGAGCAATTCTAGGAGTCGCACCAGCAACGACAAATGGACCCGCACCACTACTCTTGTTCACAAACACAAAACCACCACTTTGACCTACTGCCGTCAGTATGAAAATGTGAGCGACCAGAACGTAGAGTGCGCTGCTTCTTGCAAGCACGATTCACGCCCACAATTGCACCTTAATTACCAGATAAGTCCAGATATTGTGCTTCGGTTGACAACTCATCAAACATAACATGCTTATCTAAACCATCCACATAAGGAAGGTGGCTAAATGGGTCGCCAATACTAGGAAAATTCTTCATCCCCATTGTCACTTCAGTAATGTCTTTTATCATAAAAGTCATCTCACCCATATCTACAAGATAAACATATAAGCATATGAAAACATACATACAAACTAATATTTAGACCGCTTACCATTACAATAAGATGCTCCTTGGAGTTCCTCCTTCCAAGTACGACTAAGCTAAGTAACGAATACACCACTCTCATGCTCATTTAGAACCTCAGAACTTTGATAAGGAGAAATATTAAAAGAGTCCTAAGAAAACAAATGAATATGAGGAAAAGGTAGATATGCATATAATATTATTATATCTTTTGGTGTTACCATTGCCCATCTCATATATCTTTTCTAAAAGCCTTCACAAGTCACTTATTTCCTTATTCTTTATATTTCCTTCTAAAAAAATATAATTTCACAAGCATGAGGATTATATCCAAGAGAATCATGTATCATTCCATTATTAATATAGTTACGGAAACATGAGACTTTCCATAAATTGTATCCATCCCACTCACTACTCGGTTTCGCACAGTGGTGTAAAACCACATACATAATGTGAGTTACCAGCAGGGAATCACCACCCGAGTAACTATTTCATTTTAAATCACCTTAAGTTAAACACTATTAACCATCCCATCCAAAATTCGTCTACTTTCATAAATGATGTCATTCACATAGGTACGCATGGATCACTTACCAAAGCCTGTGGTCTAGACCCATGAATTTACCCTTTATCAAACCTTTTTCAATCAAACACGGTCAATTAACGTTCCTAAGCGTGTATACACAATCATTATATTAACAATCATACAAAAATAATGAACACCCCTATGTTCGGCTAGAACACGAACAAACACCCCTTAAAAAATTCACCAAATTTCTACCTATATATGGGGCAAGGCATGAAATATTTCATGCTGACTGGACCATGTGACTAAGCATGTTAATGCTGACTGGAAATGATGACTCAAAGGGCATTTTCGTCCACAATTTTTGACATATTAAATCTGTGTGTAAAATTAAGGGTATAATGGTCCATTTCGTATTTCATTCAAAGCCTCCTACAATCACTCCATATCTTCATTTAATCGACTGTTATCACTCCTACAATCTCTCTCAATATTCAAATCTATTCCAAAGTTATCTCTTTCAAAACACTATGTTTTTATTTGAATTTAAAATCATATACAGGATATCAATGGCTTTTTTTAAACACACAATATTCATAATCAATTCCACCAATTCAATTTCAACAAATTAAGCCACTTAAGGTATGATTCGATCATGTATGATCTTCGTCCCCGGTTTCGTGATGAAGACTTCGGATTAAACACCACAACAAGATGATGATAATTAAGGTTTTAATTGAAATTATGATTAAAGGTAATGATTTCAACTTGATGTTAGGGATTTTGATATTTCAATTTTGGTTACGAAATAGTAATGATTTTATTGTGCGATTGTTAAATCAGGTGTTTGCATTGACGATTCGATATGAGGTGCGGTTAATTATTTGGTATGGTATGGATCACCAATTTTAGTTTTGCAATATTAGGGTTATGTTGATTTATTTTGAGTTAGTTGTTTTTTACACTCACTTGTATTAGTTTATATTCCGTTCCTATTTATTGAAAACAAGCTATTCGTGGTTGCAACAATGTAATTTCATGATTTTCTGTAACCGAGTTAAATGTATGAAGCAATGTGTAAAATTTATTTGGTTTATATTTTGGTAGAAAGATAACTTCTATCTAATATGTGTTTGAAATTATAGATTTGTGCTTCCTTCTAGAAAGGCAAGTGGTTTGTCTCTTAATAATTTATACT
>BQNB010064228.1:0-29317 GCA_026074375.1 Tanacetum coccineum
GTCAAAAGTTCACGGAAGCTCTCTAGAAAACGCACAAAGAAGCGGAGGAGCGGGTAAGCGCGAAGCGTATGAAAAACCTTCTCCTTTTAGGTCGAAGTTCGTCGGATCAACCCTCCTTAAACATCTCTTATAGTTTGTAAATCTAAAGGTGAGCCGATTAAACAATTAACGACACGGATATTTTGTTGGTTATTTGATTTTTTTGGTATTTTAATTACTTGATAGGAAAATATTTACAAATGAAAGTAATAACTTCACGGGGAAGGGTCTTCAAAACACTAATCTTCACAGCCTCCCCGGCAGCGGTGCCAAAAATTTGATACAAATTAATTATACATATATATATAATAATTACTTAATACATATATAGTATATAACTAAAATAATCAAATAATAAGAGGAGTAAGTATTCCGTAAGGTTTTTAAGAAGATTACTTTTAACCAAAGTAAAATTCAAAACCTTCCCGGGTCGTGGTCCCAACGAGGCGTGAATTAAGAATCGTGATTAAGTTTGTGATCGCGTGATTTGAATGATCAAATCTTGATTTGGATTCTATTTCTACAAATAACATGCAAAAACAAATAAAGGCAAGCTAAAAACGAAAGCAATTAAAGTTAAGACACGAAAACGTTAACGGGAATCTAAAACCGAGCCTTAAAAACCTAAATTATAAAATTTTAACCCTAACAATGCAAATTTATTTTTTAAAAGTCCTAAATGATTAAAAATAATTTTTGAAAAAAGAATTATATTTTTTGACTTTTATTTTTTTTATTATGAATTAAAAACAGTTTTAATCTAAAAATATTATAAAAAATATTAAACTAATTTAGAAAAATCTAAAAAAATTATGACAAATACCTTAAGCTAAGTAGAATCTAAAAAATTAAAAAACTGTAAAATTGCTGAACAAATAAGCAGAAAATAAGCTAAAAAGCCCGAATAAGCAAAACTTAACTATTAAATAAACCAAACTATGAATGAAAAAGTCCTAAGGGCAGATGATAGTGTGTGGTGGTGTTAAGGTGTTGGTTGATTATGGGGGAGGTCACAGGTTCGACTCTTGTGGCTTCCCTTTTTGTAAAACTTTTTTTTCTTTTTAAAAAGCTAAAATATAAGTAAAAATAACAAACTTTAAAAAAGGGACTTTTGTCAGAACTTAAAAATAAGTTAAGAATAAGCAGATTGAAGTGACATATTAGTTTTTTAAGATAAGACTAAAAGGCTAACTATTTGGCTTTTTTTAGACTTAATAAGCTAAAAGAAAAGGTAAATAAGCTAAAAACAGATGATTACCTAACCCTAATAAGCACTAGGGAACAAAAATAAGCAAATAAAATAAGCTAAAAAGGACTGAAAAGGCAAAGACACTATAATAAGCTGAAAAGCACTGAAAATGACATCTTGCTTATTGAAAACTAAATGAGATTATGCTAAATGGTTTTGAACTTTTAGGCCCTGATTGTTATCTTGGATCTCGTACCTGATTGGCCTAAAAAAAGCATGCGTTAAAATGTCAACATAAAGTTATGAATTCACAGGTTTTAAATTAATGAAAAGTAGGAACTGTAAGATTCCAGTTAAGACATGTAACACATACAAAAACTCAAAAGTAATTACGAAATGCACTAAGCTCATGACACTGAAGCTACAACATATATGTATGCAAATTAATGCAAATAATGTGCCCATGTAGATGTTCAATCGGTAACATCCAAATTGTTCCGACATGGTATACATTCGTCGTTTCGGAACCTACGAAACTAGTGAACGCTACTCACCCGAACGAGGATGTCAATCCCAAATATAATCTATTTTAAACATTTCGCATGCTTACAATCTAGTAATTAACAATTCATGATTCATGGGCATAGTGGGTTATAGCTACTTAGGCAACCTCGTAATTTATATAAAAGTGTACTTGCGTCCAATTATAAAACAATGCATGTTTCTTACCCTGATGTTGTAAATCATTGTAATTGTATAAAAATGGGGCTATGAACTCACCGTAAGTGAATGATCGATTATCTAAATCAAATAAGTGAATCGTCTCGGCAGTCCAAAAGCAACCTAATTAATTGTAGGCCGTATGAGTATAATGTATTTTAAATAAATAAAATATCACATGTTATATAGTTACACCACCACCTAATAGTTTTTGTTTAATTTAAAATGTTGAAATAATAATTAAATCGTACTTTGTCAAATAAAGGTATATGTATTTGTATCCGTAAAGAAAAAATTATTTTTGTTCAACAATGTATTATTTGTTAATAATATATGATTTAATATTTTTATTGATTATATAATAATATTATATAATTAGTTTAATTGTTTTATAAAATAATGTATAAAAGTAAAAATAGTGCACAAGGTTTTATAAACCTCATATCTTTATCGTTTTAACTCCGTTTTATACGTTTCTTATATCCACGGTTTCGTATTAAGAAAATCTATCAAAATATTATATTTATAATATTTTAGCTACTGATGAACAATAACTTTTACTATTTCTATTAAATTTTATAAAATTACTTTTATGTCTCTAATTATATAAAACTTGCAAAAAGCATAACTCATTCATTTTAATTCCGTTTCACTTGTTCTTTATACGTATGGATTCGTGACGAGATAAACTATGTAAATAAAATACTTACTTAATTTATAAAAATCTGTGTCAACTCAGAAAAGTCAAAACAGTTTATAAAAATATTTTTATAAACTTAAATCTTGTAAAACTCGTAATTCATTCGTTTTAATTCTATTTTTCGAGTTTCTTATATGCTTAGAATCCTCATGAAATGTACTATCATTATAAAATATTCCAATGTTCTTACCAGACCTGAAACAGTAAGGGTTTTATAAAATAACTTTTGTAAAAACATTTTTATATATTTAATTATCGTAAACATGTAAATGTCATAACTTCTTCGTTATAGCTTGGTTTTTCGAGTTCTTTATATGCTCACGATCCTTATAATATGTACTATTTTAATAAAATCATTTCATTATTTTATAAAACACGAATTCTAACAGAAGGTTCAAAACAGTAGGCTTTTATATAAAGTGTATATATTTGTTTTTATAAATCTATTACTTGATTAATTTTGTACAAGTCTTCTATAATACTTTGTACCACAAGTATTGCATATATTGAGTCCTCTAGATTGTGTCCATGATGATTGTCCAAGATAAAATGTCCTCACTTTATTTGTGTATAAACTTGATAATTAAACTTATTAACAATTTATATATAAACTAACCATATAATTTAACCAATAATTATATATAGTATTTTACTTGTGTTCCATCATATTTTTAACATCATTTCAACATATAAATAAATAAATTCGATTCTCATATGCTTGTAATATTTCATAAATCATAAAAACAAACCTAGGTGGTGATTAACATAATAACATGTATGTAAAAATAAGTAAATGAATCAATGGAAACATTAGAGTTCAAGTAAACCTTAGAGATGTGTATGAGGATGAAGAACACAAGATCAAACCCTATAAATCAAACCCAAAATATAAACCCTAATCAAGTAACCTTAGTTTACTTCTTGATTACAAACCCTTGCAAACTAATACCCAATCTTCCAAATCACCTTGCAACACCTTAGATATTATAACTAATAAGCCTTGTATACTTGAAAAATCAAATGTATGAACTCCTCCTCCCTATGCTTATGGACGAATGAGAGTGGAGGAAAGGTACTAGGATTAGACAATTTCTAGTAATGTGGGATAAATAGTACTCTTGGTGGGATTATGGAAGTATACATGTGAAATTGTTAAGTTATCAAGTGTGTAACATACACATAACCGTTCCCATATGTTATTATTGAGAAATAATTAATTTTATTTTAATTGGGATAAAATAGTGGAGGTATTTGTGCTATAGATAGGTATAGGTGCTTCCGGGTATGCCTAAATGTATTTTTATTGCAAAACGTAAACGCTTTACGTAACCAATAAAAATAAAATATAAAAAGTTATAAATTATACTCGCAATAATTATATAACACTTGCTTGATGTAAACTTTGACTTGTTTGGTGTCCGTTTACGTTGAATGTTGATTTTTAGTTTACGCGATTTAACTATACGATAATAATTAAAAGTAAACGCGTAAAACTCTAAAAATAATTAATGGTAATGATTGAGTCGGGAAATGACTTGAAATAATGGATTGTTACAATCTTCCCCTATTAAAGGAGCCTTGTCCGCAAGGCTCAAGATGCGGCACTTGTCGAGGGTGCGGTTTTGTGAAGAGATGCGGATACTTCTTCCAAAATTGATCTTCATGTTCCCATGTAAACTCAGGACCTCTCCTAGAGTCCCATCAAAACTTGATGATGGGTACGAGCTTGCATTAATCGCTTAACTTCACGATCCATAATTTCCACTGGTTCTTTAACGAAGCAGAGTTTATCATCAATGTGTATTTCATCTAACGGAATTGCCAACGGCTCGTCGGATAAACACTTCCTAGATTGGATACATGAAACATTCTATGAATCCTATTTAACTGTCGAGGAAGTTCGAGTCTATAAGCAATGGTTCCCACTTTGGCTAACACCTTGAAAGGTCTAATATGTCTCGGGTTTAACTTCTCTCGTTTGCCAAAACGTATAACCCCTTTCCAAGGCGACACCTTTAACATAACTCGGTCACTAATTTAAAATTCTAAAGGCTTACACCTTACATCGGCGTAACTCTTTTGGCGATCACGAGTGGCTTGAATTCTTTGCTTGATTTGGATAATCTTCTCGGTTGTCTCATGAATAAGTTCTGGGCGGGTGAGCTGAGCGTCTCCGACCTTGGCCCAACAAACAGGTGATCGACACTTCCAACCATAAAGTGCCTCAAATGGGGCAGCTTTAATGCTAGCATGATAACTATTGTTGTATGAAAATTCGATCAGCGGTAAGTGTCTTTCCCAACCATTCCCAAAGTCTATCACGCAAGCGCGCAACATATCTTCTAATGTCTGAATGGTCCTTTCGCTTTGCCCATCAGTCTGCGGATGGTATGCCGTACTTATATCTAACTGAGTACCCATAGCCTTCTGAAATGACATCTAAAAATTTGACGTAAATCTAGGGTCACGGTCACAAATGATTGAGATTGGTATTCCATGTCTCGTGACTACTTCCTTCAAGTACAACCTTGCTAATTTGTCCATAGGGTCATTTTCCCTCATCGGTAAAAAGTGTGCAGACTTGGTGAGTCGGTCTACAATTACCCATATGGTATCGTTTCCACTTTGCTTCCTTGGGAGCTTGGTGACGAAATCCATAGTGATATTGTCCCACTTCCATTGAGGAATCTCAGGTTGTACCAACAAGCCAAATGGTTTTTGGTGTTCAGCTTTGACTTTTAAACACGTTAAACACTTGCTAACGTAGGTGGCAATGTCGACTTTCATGTTAGGCCACCAGTATAATTGCTTCATGTCTTGGTACATTTTATCGGAACCCGGATGAACAGAATATTTTGACTTGTGAGACTCATGCATAATCAGAGTCCTTAGATCACCATACCATGGCAACAACTTCTATTATTCAAACACAGTGTTCCGTCCACATGCGGTTCCAACTTCTCCTTCCTAGGTTTTGCTGGGTCCTTTGAATTTTCAATCAGCATACCTCCCACGTCTTCAGACTTGAGGTTTTTTGGTTTTCTTGCCTCAGTCTGAGCCTCCAAAATCTATTTAGGAAGATCTAAACCAATAGTCATAACTAAGGCTCAAACCCGTAATGGCTTAGTTCGTTTTTTCCTGCTCAATGCGTCAGCCACTATGTTTGCTTTCCCCGGGTGATAACGAATTTCACAATCGTAATCACTGAGCAATTTCAACCAACGGCGTTGTCTCATGTTCAATTCCTTCTGATCAAGGATGTGTTGTAAACTCTTATGGTCGGTGAACACGGTACATTTTGTCCCGTACAGATAATGCCTTCAGATCTTCAGAGCGAACACTACTATGCCTAACTCTAAATCATGAGTGGTATAATTCTTCTCATGAATCTTCAGTTCTCGTAATGCGTAAGCAATCACCTTCTCCTGTCCATTAGCCACAAATGCAAACCCTTTGATCGAAGCATCACAACAAACGATAAAGTTTTCACTTCCTTCGGGTAAAGCCAGAATTGGTGCACTACACAACTTGTGCTTTATCAATTGAAAGGTTGTTTCTTCTTTGTCACCCCAATCAAACTTGACCTTCTTTTGGGTAAGCTTGGTCATTAACTTGGCGATCTTTGAGAAACCTTTAATAAATCTACGATAATAACTGGCAAGACCTAAAAATTGATGAATCTCTGTTGCAGTCTTAGGAGATGCCCAATATTTAATAGATTTGATCTTGGCGGGGTCCACGTGAATACCCTGACTGTCAATCACGTGACCAAGGAACTGTACTTTAGGGATCCAAAATTCACATTTAGAGAATTTGGCATACAACTGCTCCTTCTTAAGCAACTCTAAGATTAACTTGAGATGTTCTTCATGCTTTTGCTTGCTCTTCGAGTATATCATAATAACGTCAATAAAGACAATCACGAATTTATCCAAATATGGTTTGCACATCTGATTCATGAGATCCATAAATACAGCAGGTGCGTTAGTCAAACCAAACGGCATAACTTGAAATTCATAATGTCCATATCGAGTTCTGAACGCGGTCTTCAGAATGTCTTCTTCCCGAACCCTTAGTTGATGATAACCCAATCTCAGGTCGATCTTCGAGTAGACACTCGATCCTTGAAGTTGATCAAACAAATCATCAATCCTTGGAAGCGGATACGTGCTTCACCGTCAGTCTTATTCAATTCAGCCGTCAATCAATGAGCACGTTCCGGGAATGGTCCATCCTTCTTTCTACAAACTAGACCGAGCTCCTAAAATGAGGAACTAGGTCTTATAAATCCTTTGTCGGAAAGTTCTTTCAGTTGGTCCGACTTTTCTTTCATCTTAGACGAAGCTAATCGATAAGGTGATCGTGCCACAGGTGCAGCACCAGGTATCAAATCGATTTGAAATTCCACTTGGCGGGTTGGTGGAATACCCGGCAAGTCCTCGGGAAATACCTTAGGAATCTTGAACAAATTGGTAGCGATCTTCAAGTCGGCTTCTCCTTCTAATGTATTCCAGCTCTTCGTGTAGCCGCCCCACCCCCCCCCCAAATGTGCCAAAAAGATAGGACATACCTTCAGCAAATACTTTTGTGTTTTGGTGTACGAGATGATGTTTAATCGAGACTTGTGTCCGTTGTTGCTTCCGTCACCATGAAAAGTTAAAATTTCGTTTCCAAAGGGAACATAAACGAGTTTCTCATCACAAACGATTATGGCATGATATTTCGATAACCAGTCCATACCAATAATGACTTCAAAACTACCCATTTCTACAGGCATTAAGTCGATGTTAAATGGATGATTTAGAAAATTTAAAGTACAACCCTGTATAAGTGTATTAACCCAAATTATTCTATAGTCAGCTAACTCGACATCATAACCATGGTCTAATGTAGTTAGGATGATATCAATCAAAGAACTAAATGCAGTAGATACGAAATATCGGCACCGGTATCAAATAAAATCGAAGCATAACGGTTGTTTAAGAGGAACGTACTCGTGACAACATTAGAGTTCGGGTTTGTTCCGGCAGTGCCCATAGCATAAGCTCTTGCTGCAGCATTACCATTTAAAGCCCGATTTCCCTGATTTCCTTTCCTTAATTTCCGACAATCACTCCTGAAATAACCCTGAGCTCCATACTCAAAGCATGTGAGAACTCTTTGATTTGCCCCTTGGGTTCCCTAGTTGCTGTTAGCAGCAGCAGGCTGGCTTTTATAGTCACGGGCCAAATGGCCAATCCTTTTGCATTAGTGCACTTGATGAGCACACACCTGATCATTGGTGATAGTTTTACTATTGGGCACAGAGTTTAACCCTCCGTATTTCTTCTCACCAGGCCCAACATATAAGCATGTACCACATTGTTCCCTTTGAATGCTGTTGTTGTTTGTTCTGTTTTCGTCTGAAGGTGTCCCACAAACTATCTCTTCTTTTCACTACGTCAGCAAGAGTGAAACTTTTGATCCATCAAGTTCAGTTACAAACTCAATGCCCTCCTGCATTGTCTTGGGCTAGATGCCTTTATTACACTTCCATGAATCGATGTGGGAAGACCACCGAGCAACCTTTTGACTTCATCTGATTCTTGGGAAACATCCTACTGGCACATCAAAGCCAACTCGTTGAAAACGTTAGTTGTAACTCGAGCACACGTACCTTTACCTTTAAGTATCCAGAATCCAGTTTCCATCTTTTTGATCTCACCCCTTGGGTAGTATTTATCAGTTATCATCTTTTTCAAAGTTTTTCATGGCATTGCATATGCAACATCCTGTCCAACAGCCCTTACGTGGGAGTTCCACTACGTCAAGGCATTTCCTTGAAGAGTACAAGTTTCAAACTTGACCATGCACATTGACAGTGCAGTTGCTGATAAAAACCGATTCAATTTTCTAACATTGGGTCAGACCGACAACCCCTTCAGTGCCTTTTAAATTCAAAGGTTGGAACTTTAGGAAATCAATGTAGGTGCACTCATGAATAGTAGACACTTGTCTTCTTCCGCCAGTTCCTGAATCATGGTTGTCATCGCCATTTCTACTCCTGTCTGCATCACGTTATGCCAATGCAGCAGTAACGCCCCAGAACATTAGTGCCCTAAGTTGAGCATCGGTGACAGGTGTGGTGGTGGTGGTTGTTGTGGCTTGTGATGTCCTTGTGGTTCTTTTCTTTGGTGCCTGTTTCATCAAAATCACAAGAAAAATAATACACGTTAGATTTCATACATTCATAAACGCAACATGACATGTGCATAATAAATAAAATGAGATCACAACCCAATGAAAATAACAACTGAAGAGGAAATCAACAATGACATAAATAAATCAACATCCATACATAACAACATAAATAATCATACATGATAGTTCTGATTACAACATGATCAGTACAATGAGATACAAAAATGAATAATATAGTCCTAAGGCAATGCTAGCTGAGGGTCACCCATAATACTTAGCATGCCATACAATGATAGCTAAAAGATAAAACAAAAGTCCCTATAGCCTACTAGCTAGGAGTAACCCATAAAACTTAATAGGCTATATAGGATAGCTACAAATGATACATGACTAACAGCTGCTGCCAGCGTCAGCTGGCTCATCCTGGGGTTCTGGATCTCTAGCCTCTAGTATCTCAATACGTCCAAGTATTGTAGTCAACTGAGTCTGAAGTGATGAAGTCTAAGCCGTTAATGTTGCAACCTGTGCCTCTAGTGTCCTGAAATGGGCCTCTATAGCTGCACTCTTGTCCTCAGAACCAGTCCATGCCCTACGAGCATATGTCGCCTCTCTATCCAAAAGCATAATTATGTGGCGGTGAAATCGCCTATCTTTGAACAGTGTGTTGACTCGGGCTCTCAGAAAAGCCCGATCATCCTGTGCATCATCGAATCGCACCTGGAACTCCTCAGTGCCCTGCCTAACAGTAGTAGCAAGCTCTGCCACTCTCTTGTTGACCCCTTCCAAGGTGGTCGGTGCTATCTCCAGCATGGCCTCAACTATCTCATCCCAAGTGTCGGTAATCCCATAACCCATCTCCTTAACCCTGTCTCGCCTAAGGTCGGCCTCTAGAGTAGGCCATGGCTGTCTCGCAGCACCAGCTGCTGAACTCTCCCTAACCTCGAGTCCGAGAGCGGGAGTAGTAAAGCAAGCTCTCTTCTGAGGCGGCATCTCAGCCTCGAGAATATCAGTCATATGGGAAGTAGATAGAAGTAAAGCTCTCATCTTAATCCCAGCTGCCCTATTACCAAATGTGCCCTCATTAGTAGGCTTGTAGTGAGTGGTGATAGGTAAAGGGCGTAATGGGGGAGATGACATACAGTAGGTGAATGGGGGTAGGTGCGCAGCATCCCAGCAATTGCTCCTCCATAGAATCCTGCATAGTGCTCAAAGTCTGACAGTCTTCGTGCCCCTACGAGACTGTCTAAGAAAAAGGGAACCTTAGTCTAGTGATCTAGGTGTAAGCAGACTTTCATCTCAAAGCCTCAGTATCCCCAACATAAGGGTACAGGTCAAATAACATGTACAACAAAAGAGTTTGGCCGGAGCTAGTGTTCTCCCTCCTCCTCGTCCCAATAGGCCCCTCATCCTCATCATCAGTATCCATCATCATCATCATCATCTCATCATCGAGGTCTCATCATCCCATCCCCTTATAGCAGTAGGATATCAGCATGTCCTCCTCGGGTCCTCCACACGATCGGAGTCCAGCCACTTAGCTTGGTGATAAGGTTTTGTCGGCAAAGCTTCAGCAGGTAGAGGCTGTCCTCTATAGGTGCGCATCCCCCGATGGTACCAAGTACTCCGGGTACTCGGGCTTAGGTACCTAAACTGGTGAAGGTGGGTGCTCAGGACCGGGCATGTAATCGGGAGATGGTAGGGCTACCGGATGGATGGGGAGTCCATGGTATCCGTATACGATGACTCGTGGAGAACCTGCCTCATTCGGCTCCTCATAAGATCCCCTGTAGAATCTCCATGGCTTAGAATCAGTGTAGACATATGTTTAGGTAACTACGGATGATGCAGAAGACATGACTGCTAAAACAACAAAATAAACTTATATAAGTATATTATATAGAAAGACCAGCATAGTGTAAACGTAATAGATATAAGTAGTATATAGATCAATAAAGCATATAGTATTAAGGCACTAATGCAACTCATAGGTGTATGTGTATTCCGTAAAAACAGTTTGTATGGATGCAAATGTATGTGGAAAACGGGTGAATAGTCCAAGTAAAAACATTACCGGTTTGTTCTGCTATAACCTTAGTGTGTCGTCCGTGTATGTCATCAGAGTAACCAGCAGCCCCCACGGATAGGTACACACTAGATTTATGCCAACGACGAGTGACGCGAGCGTGAGGTCTAGAGTGATATTATGATGTGAACATTGGGATCACAGTATCATCTGCCACTCACTAGAACACAAGATATAGTCTTAGCGACCGATCGCATCTAGGTGTACATTTTTACAAAAAATGATACATAGAGAGAGGCGAGATAAATAAATCACACATTTGTACACTTATCAGATCAAGTTCGCGGCAAGCTTACAATGTCATCTTTATCATTCTCCGAGTATGACTAAAGTCTCTAATCCACATACTTTATGGTAGCAGAGCAACGACAGAGGACTCGCTGGTGAAGTCCAGACAAATTTTCTCTATACTCTTTTAGGCGAGTAGCCCAAGCTTCAAACAGGATGAGAGTCAACATTGATAGACGAGCCCAATGTATCTCCTTTGGTATCCCACGAACCTTATATAGACCTGTCTATCTAACTAACAACTGCAGAGCTTATTAAGTCGGATCTGCGTTGAGATGCTTGGGTATTTACATATCTCTTGAGGATCGGTCACTTCTACATGTTAGAGACTTGCACTCGCATCAGCGTCATGCGCTCACTCTTGATACTGGTTGATAGCGATCGTACACACTCACACAATACAAGCTACTAGAGTAGAATGTCTAACAGAAAACTGACAAGCGTAGAACTAATGACACTGATGCGACAACATATATGTTTGCCATTATTGCAATAATGTCTCCGGGAGTTTCAAATCCGCAACATCCTAATTGTTTCCGACTTGGTATTACATTCGTTCGTTTCTGAACCTACGAAACTTAGTGAGCGCACTCACCCAAAAGATGTCAATCCCAAATTGAATCTATTCATAACATTCGCGCTTACAATCTAGTAATATCATTCATGATGCATGGTAAGTGGTTTATAGCTTCTTAGCAAACTCGTAAGTATATAAAAGTGTACTTGCGTCCATATAAAAATTGCATGTTTCTCACCCGATGTGTAAATCTTTGTAATTGTATTACGAATTGGGCTATGAACTCACCGTAATGAATGATCGATTATCTTTATCTAACTAAGTAATCGTCTCGGCAATCCAAAGCAACCTAATAATTTCAAGGCCTATGATATAATGGTATTTTGTATATAAATATAAATATCATAATGTTATATAATTGACTACCACCACATAATAGTTCTTGTTTAATTTTAAGAGTTGAAATAATAATTAAATCGTACTTTGTTAAATAAAGGTATATGTATTTGTATCCGTAAAGAAAATATTATTTTGTTCATTAATGTATTATTTGTTAAAAATATATGATTTAATATTTTTTTTATTGATTATGTATTGATATTATATAATTAATTTAATTGTTTTATAAAATAATGTATAAAAGTAAAAATAGTGCACAAGGTTTTATAAACCTCTATCTTTATCGTTTTAACTCCCGTTTATATTGTTCTATGTCCACGGTTTCGTATTAAGAAAATCTATCAAAATATTATATTTATAATATTTTAGCTACTAATGAACAGTAACTTTTACTATTTCTGTAAATTTTATAAAACTACTTTTATGTAATTAATTATATAAAACTTGCAAAAAGTATAACTCGTTCGTTTTAATTCTGTTTTTTGAGTTTCTTACATGCTTGGATTCCTCATGAAAAGTACTATCATTATAAAATATTTCCATTATTTTACCAGGTCTGAAACAGTGGAGATTTTTATAAAATAACTTTATTAAAAAATACATTTATACATTTAATTATCATAAACTTCAAATGTCTTAACTTCTTCTTATAAGCTCGGTTTTTCAAGTTCTTTATATGCTTACGATCCTTGTAATGTGTAATAATTTAATAAAATACAAAATGAACACTTTGTTTTTCGAATTCTAACAGAAGGTAGCAAAAACAGTGGGTTTGTTTATTTTTTATAATTTAGGTCTTATAAATCCATTTCTTAAAAAATCTTTTACAAGCTCTTTTTACCATACTTTCTACCATGAGTCTTACTAATTTTAGTCATTAATTATCTATAGTGATTGTCCATGCTAAAGTGTCCTCATGATATTTGCTCATAACTTTTGTAAATAAAACTTTCAATACAATTTAATTTACAAACTAAACTTAAAAATTAATTTCCACTTAAATAGAGTGTACTTCCCATTTTACAAGCTTGTTTTCATAACAATTATATAAAATTCGAACCAATGTATACCTTATTTATACCATAATTCATAAAAACAAACCCTATGGTGATTAACATATATATCAAGTAATGTAAACAGTAAATATTAAATGGAAAGTGTTTAGCTTAAAAAAGACCTTAAGAGATGTGTATAGGCGATGATGAACACAAGCTTACACTTAAGTTTAGACCTTAGAAATCAAACCCAAGATCTAAACCCTAATGAGAAAACCCTAACTTATTTTCTTGCATACTTCTTGTTAAACCAAAACCCGAGCTTCTAATACTCTTGAATGATCTTAGATATACTTAATGCCAATGTTTAAACACTTTAAATACTTTAGTATGAAAATTTATAAGAAACCCTAGTTTCTTATTATGAGTTGTGGCTTATTTGTGTGTAGGGTGATAAGTTTTGAAGATTTTGCTAGTGAATGAATGTATGTGTGTTAAATGAATAGGTTACTTGTCCTATGTAGCAAGTAACCATGTGCCTTCCTTAGACTAACCTTAGTTAAGTTATGGTTTAGGGTACAAAAGCAAAGACTTCTCCTCCTCCCTATGCTTATGACAAATGAGAGTGAAGGAAAGGTACTAGGATTAGACAATTTCTAGTAATGTGGGATAAAGAGTACTCTTAGTAGGGTTATGGAAGTATACATGTGAAACTGTTAAGTTATCAAGTGTGTAACATACACATAACCGGCGTCATGGTTTATTATGTGAGAAAATAAGTTAATTTTTATTTATTGGGTATAATAGTGGGTATTTGTTTGTGTATAGATAGGTATAGATGCTTTCGGGTATGCCTAAATGTATTTTTATTGCGAAACGTAAATGCTTTACGTAACCAATAAAAAAAAAGAATGAGAAAAGTTATAAATTTACTCTGTAATAATTATATAACACAGAGTTGGCATGAATGTAAACTTTGACCTGTTTGGTGTCCCTGTACGTGAAGGTGTGATTTAAGGGTTTACGTGTGATTTTAACTATACGGAGTTGAGTATTTTAAAGTAAAGGCGTAAAACGAGGCGTAAGCCATAGCTTAAAGGGGTAAGAGGTGATTAGTGTCGGGAAATGAGAAACTGAAATAGGGGGTGGATCATAGTAGGATTGGCGCGACAGCGTGATGATCTCAAGTCAGGTGAATGAAGGCTGACTTGGTGGCGGACGGATAGCGCATTGGATACTCTAAGAATTCTTCTGACAAGTTCTTTCCAGAATTACTTTGGCAGTGTGACTACCACCTGCCTTCGACAAGATAGTCGTTCAAATCGACGTAGTCCCTGAGCTTTAGCGCTGTAGCAAGAGTCCTCGAGATATCGATTAGCAACACAGCTGAAATCAAGTATTCGCCACTCAGCGATAGCAAGAACTCATGAACGCAAAGGAACCTTATAAGACCCAGTTGCCTTACCCTAGGGGATACTCCGTTTATATGTTGCAAAAAGAAAGATGGAGATCTTTCTATTCGGATTGTGAACAACGTACACGCCATAGAACTAACAAACTTTACTGCTGTCTCCACGAACCAATATCCACTTCCGAGAATTAACGATTTGTTTGATCAACTTCAAGGGTCAAGAGTTTACTGTAAAGATCGACCTGAGATCCGGTTTCACCACACGGGTTCAAGAGGAAGATATCCAAGAGACAGCATTTAAGACTCGCTATGTGTCACAAAGCGATCTCATTACAAGTAATAGCGTTTGTTGTGAGACTAACAGCACCGTCAGTATTCATGGGTTGGTACTGGAATCGGGTATGCAACGCGTAACCTGATAGAGTTCGGTGGACGTATTTATCAATGATATTTTGGATGCTACTCCAAGAGCAAAAAAGAAATGAGGCACGCTTATGTTAATTCTGAGGGTACTGAAAGAGTGAGGAATTGTTACCCAAGTTTAGTCAAAGTCTGCAATTTTTACTGAGGGAGTGAGAGAGACGTTTCAACATTGCGATTCCTTTCTCGCGACATAAGTGATATAATAGTTATCTACAGCGCTCCATTCCTATGAGAGACTCCGCAAGATTCATATCTCACTCCTCATCAAACTAAGCGCGACTGCTATGTACTAGTCTAGCGATCACATCTTGCAGTCACTACAGCTACATAACCACACTCAGCTAGCGGAATCAACGTGAAATGCCTTCGACTTCATTAAGTCCATGATCTCAGAAGGAAATTACCACTCTGAAAGATAAAAATTGCATTTTGAAAACTTGGCGTACAATTCCTCCTCCTTAAGTAACCTCAAAATTAACTTAAGGTGCCCCTCATATTATTTTCTGCTCTTAGAGTAGATCAAAATATCAACGATGAATACGATCGCGAATCTATCTAGGTACGGTTTGCATACCCGATTCATAAAATCCATGAATACCGCAGGTGCGTTAGTCAAACCAAACGGCATCACTTGGAACTCGTAGTGACCATAGCGAGTCCTAAATGGGTCTTGGGATATCTTCCTCATGAACCCTGTGTTGTACTCTCTCTATATCTCAGGTCCGATCTTAGAGTAAACTCCTTGACCCTGGAAGTTGATCATAACAAATCTCAATTCTCGAAAGTTGAGTTTGTTGTTGCGATCATGTTAAGTATGGTGGTTTACAGTTCAGGTAGTTCGATTTACACATCCAAAGATCCAGTCTTTCATTTGAAAAACAAAACCGAGCTCACCTAGGGTAAGAACTGGGCTTATAGATCCTTTGGCAGAAAGTCTTTGCAACTTTGATAACTCTTGCATTGCACTGGTGCTAATACGATTATGAGGCTCATGCTACAGTACAGCAGGACTAAGTCGATTTGAAATTCAACTGTCCGAGCAGGTGTAGTCCAATGGCAAGTATGCTGGAAAGACTTTCAAAATTCTCGTAACAATTGGCACTTCTCAAGTCGCTCCTCCTCACTGACTTGTTCATCAGTTGTAAAAATCTGTTATTTAGGTCAATTCCCGACTCAAGTCATTACCAGTATGTATTTTTAGACACTTTTACGCCTTTACTTTTAAATATTATCGTATAGTTAAATCACGTAAACTAAAAATCAACATTCATCGGTAACACACACACACAGCCAAAGCTGTTCAAATTTAACATCAAGCAAGCTATATTAATAATTACGAGTATATTTATAACTTTTCAAGTTTATTTTATTGGTACGTAATCATTTACGTTTCGCAATAAAAATTACATAAGGCACACACACACAAATCACCTATATCCTTCTATAACGCAAACAAATACCCACTATTATACCCAATAAATAAAAATTAACTTATTTTCTCACATAATAAACCATGGGGCCGGTTATGTGTATGTTACACACTTGATAACTTAACAGTTTCACATGTATACTTCCATAACCCCACTAAGAGTACTCTTTATCCCACATTAGTAGAAATTGTCTAATCCTAGTACCTTTCCTTCACTCTCATTCGTCACAAGTATAGGGAGGAGGAGAAGTCTTTGCTTTTGTACCCTTAACCATAACTTAACTAAGGTTAGTCTAAGAAGCACATGGTTAGTTGGCTACATAAGACAAGGAACCTATCCATTTAAACACAATAGCATACATTCATTCACTAGCAAAATCCTCAAAACTTCTCACCCTACACACAAATAAGCCACGACACATAATAAGAAACTAGGGTTTCTTATAAATTTTCATACTAAAGTATTTAAAGTGTTCAAGCATTGGCATTAAGTATATCTAAGATCATTCAAGAGTATTGGAAGCTCGGGTTTTGGTTTAACAAGAAGTATGTAAGAATAGAAGTTAGGGTTTTCTCATTAGGGTTTGGATCTTGGGTTTGATTTTTAAGGTTTAAGCTTAAGTGTAAGCTTGTGTTCATCATCCTACTACACATCTCTAAGGTCTATTTAAGCTTTAACATTTCCATTTAATCATTTACATGTTTACATACTTGATATATATGTTAATCACCACCTAGGTTTGTATTTTATGAATTATGGAATAATATAAGGTCATACATGGTTCGAATTTTATATAAATGTTAGTGAAACAATGCTTAAAATGGAAGTACACATCTTATATAAGTGGAAATTAATTTATAAGTTTAGTTTGTAAATTAAATTGTATTGAAAGTTTTATTTACAAAAGTTATGAGCAAATATCATGAGGACACTTTAGCATGGACAATCACTATAGACTAATTAAAGGACCTAAAATTAGTAAGACTCATGGTAGAAAGTATGGTAAAAGACTTGTAAAAGATTTTTTAAGAAATGGATTTATAAGACCTAAATTATAAAAAATAAACAAACCCACTGTTTTTGCTACCTTCTGTTAGAATTCGAAAAACAAAGTGTTCATTTTGTATTTTATTAAATTATTACACATTACAAGGATCGTAAGCATATAAAGAACTTGAAAAACCGAGCTATAACGAAGAAGTTATGACATTTGCAAGTTTACGATAATTAAATGTATAAAAGTTATTTTATAAAAATCCCCACTGTTTCGGACCTGGTAAAATAATGGAAATATTTTATAATGATAGTACGTGTCATGAGGAATCCAAGCATATAACAAACTCGAAAAACGGAATTAAAACGAATGAGTTATGCTTTTTGCAAGTTTGATATAATTAATTACATAAAAGTAGTTTTATAAAATTTACAGAAATAGTAAAAGTTACTGTTCATCATTAGCTAAAATATTATAAATATAATATTCTGATATATTTTCTTAATACAAAACCGTGGACATAAGAAACATATAAAACGGAGTTAAAACATAAGATACAGGTTTAAAAACCTGAGCACTATTTTTAACTTATATACAATATTTTTTATAAAACAATTAAATTTAATCTATATAATACAATACATTATCAATAAAATATTAAATCATATATTTTTAACTATAATAGATAGAATGAACAAAAATAATATATCTTCCTTTATTGATACAAATACATATACCTTTAATTTAACAAATAACATTTAATTATTTTTTCAACTCTTAAAATAAACAAGAACTTTTATGTGAGTGGGGGGGGGGGTGGTAACTATATAACATATGATATTTTATTTATATAAAATACATTATACTCATACGGCCTGTAATTAATTAGGTTGCTTTCGGATTGCCGAGACGATTCACTTATTTGATTTAGATAATCGATCATTCACTTACGGTGAGTTCATAGCCCCATTTTTATACAATTACAAAGATTTACAACATCGGTAGAAACTAAACATTCAATAGTTTAATAATTGGACTCAAGACACTTGTATAAAAATTACGAGTTTGCGTAAGTACTATAACCCAACTATGGTCCCAAGAAATCATGAACTGTTAATTACTAGATTGTAAGCGAGAATGTTATGAATAGATCTATTTGGGATTGACATCCCCATTTGGGTGAGTAGCGCTCCCTAGTTTTTGGAGGTCCGAAACGATGAATGTATACCATCTCAGAACAATTTGGATGTTGCGGGTTGAACATCTACATGGGCACATTATTTGCATACATATATGTTGTAGCTTCAGTGTCATGAGCTTAGTGCATTTTGTAATTACTTTTGTGATATTGTATTCGTTGCTTATCATACACTTGGAAATCTTGCAGTTCTACTTTATACATAACTTAATCCTGTGAATTCACCAATTTTATGTTGACGTTTTAAAGCATGTTTTTCTTAGGTCAATAAGGTACAAGAACGAGGATACATTGAGGGTCAACATTTTTGGGAGTCAATTTGCATGGAGATTTAAATGCATTACATTTGGAGTATTTGTTATGTATTAATCTTTACACTTTTCAAGGATGAACAAGTTAAGCCATGGGCTTTTGTATCAAACAATTTATTTAATCCAATGCATCATTTTCAAATGACTCATATAGAGGTCGTTCTCATATCATGTGCTATTGATCTATGATGTAACACTCTCAGACCCATATTCCCGTGCGACCCTATTTGGGGGTGTTACAGATTAGTATCTAGAGCGAAGGTTATAGAGAACCAGGTCAAATGTTTTACTTGGACTATAACCGTTTTCACAAACATTGCATTATACAAAAGTTTTTCACGGGACATACATAAACTATTGAGTTACATTAGTTGGTTATACTAGATGCTTTCATGATCTATATACGTACTTATATCGTATTATGTATATACTATATTGGGCTTATGTAATATACTTATATAAGTTTATGTTGTTGTTTCAGCAGTCATGTCTTCTGCATCATCCGCAGTTATACATCTGTCTACACTAATTCCGAGCCATGGAGATTCTACTGGGGATCTGATGAGGAGTCGTCTCACGTAGGTTCTCCAGGAGTCATTGTATACGGATACGATGGACTCCCCATGCATCTGGTAGCCCCACCATCTCCGGACTATGTGCCTGGACCTGTGCACCCACCATTACCATGTACTTACATACAAATGAGGCATATTTTTTACACATGCTCAAATTTCATGAGACATCAGGAAACATATGGACAAGAAGATGAAAGGGATTCATTTTAAGTATATTTCAGGCAGTTGGATAAGAAGCCATCATAGCAATTCCACACATCCCTTCCTTAGCTTCGTCTCTGCATCCTGATGTATCCCTCTTCACCCCAAGTCGTACCCCATGAGTTCTTTACAAGCCAGTACTTCATACCATCATCAGTGGTTCCGTAACCTACTGCTCTAACCCCATGGTCTAATTGTGTACCACAAGATCCATTAAGAACACCATTAGAGTAAAATTGGAATTCATATGCATCAACAGCGACAGAAACAGGCTGCATAGCCACAGCCTTTAACGGGGCTGCCTCACTGTTGGCAGGTACATCCTCATGACCGGTGATATTGGCTGCACGAATCGGTTCCTTCTTTGTATTGCAAGTTGCATATGTTGCTTGGTAAGGATATGCAGCCTCCGTGTTGATGCCTTTGTTTTGGATAATAAATTTAAATCCATCATCCATGTACCCACCTTCACACCCTTGGTCCACACCGCTCCTGTCACAGTCCATCAGCTCTTGCTCGGATAGTGAGATCAGTTTCCCAGTAGTGAGTTGAGTAATTCCTTCAGTGGCAGTGATTGTTGAAAATGCCCAACAGCTTCCTATTGATTAAAGAACGAACAATAATGAAAATGGATAAACTACAACTTTAAAAGGTACTTAGTTTCATGTTTAATTTATTATTCAATTTATAGTTTGCTTACCACATTGACCTTGATCCTTGATTGGAGTTACGGCTCCCTTTTTTCTCCAATCTATGGTTGATGGAACCGCTGTCACGTTGTCATACCTTTATCCTTTATCCTTTTGGGATTATGCTCTAGAGTCTGCAACACGCATTCTCAATATGGTTCCAACTAAGAAGGTTGACAAAACACCATATGAATTGTGGTATGGAAAAGTTCCAAACTTGTCTTACTTAAAGGTCTGGGGAAACACCCGTTAACATTTATAAAACTAAAGTTAAAACAATTGTTAAAGTCCAAAACCAATACCCGGCCCAAGGCCCATTTCCCTTTTATAACCCGAAGTCAAACAAAACACACCCGGGTCAAACACACCCTTATAGTAAAAAAGAGCAGGAAAAGTTGGTGTTACTATTCACCGTCTCTCCCAATTTAACCTCTTAGTCAAACCATGGGGCTTTTGCTAATTAAGGGTTAATAAAGACAATTCAAGTAAAGGAGTACATGCTGGCAGATAAAACCTCATTAACAAGCCCTCATTGGCTAAGACCCAAAAAGGATTACCACGTTGGATGAGAAGAAAGCACAAGAGAGATGGGATTTTATACTACTTACACTCACAAAGAAAGAACAAGGTATCTCAATCACGGATTGCCACGCTGGCAATCCGTGTGAGATATCAAGTGATCTAACGGCTTGAATTGAAGACTCAATGATTAGAGGAATCAAGGGCAATGATTGAAGGAAGATCTAACAAACTTTAGAGCCTAGAAGCTTCCCTGGTGGCTATATAAAGCCTCACTCTCACACACACAAATTGTTAGATAGTTTTTATAATTTTTAGCTTATTTAGTTTATGTAACTTTTCTTTCAAAAATGTTTTAGTTAATGATCTTTCCATGTAATGTTTTAATTCAAGTATTGTAATCAGTTGTTTTCCAATTAATCAAAAGTTTCTTATTAAGCTCTTAATTCTGTCATAAGCTCGTTTTTCTTAAAAAATGGTTTAATAAGTTGTTAATGTTTGATAAGTTTCTCAAAAGCTCAAACAAGCTCATCTAAGTCTCTAAGCTTAGATTTTAGCTTAATAAGTCATTTAATATACTCCAATAGCTTTAAAATTAGATTAAAGTACCTTTTGCTTATTTAGACTTTTGGAAGATGAGCCAATTATGGAAGGGCTCATATGGACTTAAACTTGCTTATCTCTGATAAGCCAGAGCTGTTGATAAGCTCTTTGAGCATTTCTGCCTTTGTTTTGCTAAGGCATTGTAAGTTTTCATTTACTTTCCTTATCTTAAGTTTACTAGTGTAGAATTGCTAATTTGCTTATCAATTGCTTATTTTGTTTATTAGCTTGCTTCTTTGTACTTAATATCATCTTATATGATTATTAGTTCAATTTGATAATTTGTTTTAAGTTTATATAGCTTAGATTTTAGTGTTGCAGTTTCGGTCCTAAAAATCATTAAAAAACCAAAAATAGTAGCATAGTTTGTAGATCTTAGTTTCTAGCTAATCTGATTGTTGAATTATGTTTTATCAGCTTGTTTATCGCTATTAAGATCTGGTACGTAAGTTTTGTTAGCTAGATTTCATTTAGTCCAATTTTATTTAAATCTCCTAGTTTAAGAGTGTTTGGTTTAGTGGAGTTTTGACACAATTTAAGTCCAAAATGATGTTGAGTTCGTTCTATAAGTCATTTTTAAAATACACTTTTAATTAAGTAGTTAAAGAAGATTTTAAAGGTAGGTTTTAACAAGTCTAGAAAGTTTAGGCTTTATTTCTATTCTCCACACCAGGGGAGCTTGTTTTATCAAAAAGCAAATAGAAAATTTTAGGATCCAGCTCCCTGTGAGCTTGGTTTCCTTATTTGTGAGTTTTTAAAACACTCATTGAGTGTGGTCCCAATGCACAGTTTAACATACTTGGTTCCACCTGACAAAATTAGTTTTGCTCTTTGGTCAATTGCACCAGCAGTAGTAACAACAGTTACTACTGCTGTCTTTTGAGCTTCATTTTAAGCTAGCTTAATTAGGTTTTTGGATTCAAAATTGAATAAGCTGTTAGTTTAGATATAAGATAAAATATTTTAAAACTTGTTTTCACATTTCTAGCTTATTTCTTAGGTTAATTTAGCTTAAAAAGTTCATTAAAAATCTTAAAAATACAAAAACAGTACTGAGTAGATTTTGGCTTTTAAACTTAGATTTCTAGCTTATAAGTTTAGTTTTTATGAGTTTGATTTATAGCTTACATGTTGATTGTTAAGTTTGCAAAAGCTAAGTTTCTGTCATAGCTTATTGAGCTTTTTAGCTTATTTAGATTTCAAGTTTTAGTGCTTAAACCTGAGTTTACCTTTTTGATCCATAAATTTAGTTAGCTTAAAGTGTTTTTAGTCAAATTAGCTCATTGAAATTAGCTTCTACACATCTTAAGCTTTCTAGAGCAACTTTTAGATTTGAATTTGAGCTTAAAAGGAGTTGTGTGCAAGCTTATAAGTGAATTTTAGCTTTTTGGAGCTTAAAAGCTCACTTTCTGTTTACGGCTTATTAAAAAGCTTTTAGAGTGCTTAATTTTTAGTTTTAGCTTATAGTTCCTTTATTAAAGTTGTTTAAAAAGTTGTCCTCTACAACTTTTTTTCTTTAAGTTTTTCATAAAAACCAAAAAAAGGGAAGTAGAAGTCGGGGGTGAGCAAGACTCGAACCCCTGACCTCAACACCTCAACCTTTTATAAACACACACACTCCCACTCCTTACCGCTGTGCCCTTGGGTCTTTTTCGTAAGACCCTTGCACTATTAATCCTTTATACTCATTTTGGCCTAATAAGCCTTATAAATTGTCAAAGCTTATTTCGCGGCTTATTTTATAAGCTGTGACATCGAGCTTATTTTTCCTAGGATTTAAATAGTTTAAGCTATTTTATGTCATTTTTCTAGAATTTTTAGAGTTTGTTTAGTATTTTTAAACTTTTATTTTCATTAAAAACTTTAAAAAATCATAAAAAATAGAAAAATAATCAAAAAAATAAAAATCTTTTTTAAAATTTTCTTTTATCCTAAAGTTCATAGGAAAATTAGTTTTGCTTTCGTAGAGTCTAATTTGCAAAATTTCATTTTCTAAAGAACGGGATTCGTTCTCGTTTTCGTTTTTCGTGTTTTAACGTTCATTTCAACTCCGTTTTTGTTCTAGTTTTCTTTAAACTTACTTTTTAGTCCAATAGAGTCTATTTTAAAAGTAAATTTTAAGTTAGGTTTATTTTTAAAATTTAGGTTTTTGTCCCTCGTTTAAAGGTCCCATTTTGCGTTTTTAGTTAAATTTTGATTTTCCGTTATTTGTTTTCATGCTTAATTGTTAGAGCTTGTTAATTTTAATTGTTAAAAGTAGTTAATCAAATCAACTATTGTTCCCATTCAAATCATTGTCCGAACAACAAACGTGGTTTCAATTTCACAAGTCGTTGGGGATAACGACCTGAATTCATACTATCCCAGGTTTAATATACGTATTATATTATATTATATATATTTTGAAGAATTTCCTTTTTGCCTTTGTCCTCAAGGGTAAATTGGTAATTTTCCATCGTCTTATTATATATTATATTTTATATATGTATGTAAAACTGCAATCAGTTTTTGGCGCCGTTGCCGGGGATTTGTGATTACGATTCTCTCGTTTGAAGTTTGTTGATCGTGTTTTGGAGAACCTTTCGTTTTCGAAAGTTACGTTTTAAAAAAAATCAAAAATAAAAAAAATATAAAAAAAAATAAAAAGTAAAAAATATTTTTCCTTTCTTTTTAGTATAAATAGAAGATTAAAAACAAAAATACAAAAATATTTTCTCTTTCAATTTAAAAAATAAATAAATAAACAAAGTCGGTAAAAGAACACCAACAAATAATACCTTCAATTGAGGTATTATCATTAGTAAGTTCCCAACTCGAATCAAAGATTCAAAAACTTGCCATTTGTGTCATTTACGAAGTACGGCTCACCTTAAGAAGTAATTTTTAAGAGTTACCGTGAAGTAAATTTGATTATTTGGTTTAAGTTGTTTTCCGTTTATCCGTTTAAAATAGTTTGTTAAAAAAAATTAGTTTAAATTTTCTTTTTCTACTTTGTTAGCATGGCGCACATCATTCTCAAACCCCCAACCGTAACCGTCAAGCAACAACAAGCCTAACAGGCTGTTGTTCAACCATTCATTTAGAAGAACCTTATTGTTAAATCCTCCAATAGTTCCGATGGCTATAACCGACTATGGCACTAATTGCACAAAGCAACGCCACCGAGGGGTACGAGGATGCAATTGTAATCCTGAATCAATGCTAACCTTTGAGTTAAAGCATGGTTGATCAATCTTGTTCAAAAAAAAAAACAAACAGTTTTTTCGAGACAAGATAAAGAGGATCCACATGCTCACAATCCGATATTTTAAAATAGATTACTTCAACATGAGATTTCCAGACACCCGAGCACGTAAATTAAAGCTATGCTTTTTCCGTTTTCTCTGAAGGATCAGCCCGGATTTGGCTAGAAAAAGAACCCCCTCGATCAATTTTGACATGGGATGTCTTTCTCAAAAATTTCATCAATCAATTCTTTCCTCCTTCAAAAACGACAAATCTTCGTAACGAAATCACGAGATTTCAACAAAGATTTGACGAATCATTTTATGAGGCTTAGGATCGATTTAATGATCTTCTTCGAGCATTCTCACATCACGGATTTTTAGAATTACATCAATTGGATACGTTTTACAATGCTTTGAATGCTAATGATCAAGATTCATTGAATTCTGCTGCGGGTGCAAACTTTTTGGATAAGATGCCTCGTGAATGCATGAGAATTATCGAGAGTAAATCAAAGGTTCGTAATTCACGAAACAAGGCAGTCGTTGCCAAAGTGAGTTCGAATTCATCTACTCCAGGAATTTCACCAGATGTTGCTGCTCTTACAACCGAAGTCTCCGAACTTACAATTATGATGAAGACTATGTCTTTTATCCGACAAACAAAAAGCCCCAACTCCCTCATCCGTAAAAGCGGTTCGAGCAAGTTTGTAACTTGTGAGGTGCTCATTCTTAAGGAACAGTCAGCCACCGATGGCAATGTTACCGAGACAACATTCAAGAGTAACGTTTCACAAGCTGCGTGCAGAGCCATTTTATCAAAGGAAATTCTAATTCTAACCATCCGAAGTTTTTCAAACAAATCCGACCATACCTGATTTCCTCCGATTCAAAACAATCAAAACCGTATCATCAAAATCAAGGAAATAATTTTCAACCCAAATCGAGAACCAATATCAATCATAAACCGTGGAATAACTTCAACCAGGACAAGTTTACCACACACTCCAACTAAACAACCACCAGTTTATCAACCTCCTACTCAACAAAGCAAAGGTGGTTTCAAAGACCGCGATTTCGAGAATTATGTCCAAGGCTAATGATGCTGTATTAACGGAAATGCAAAATCAAGGCCAAGGTTTACAAAACCAGATGACAAATTTAACAGAAATGCTTTCTAAGTTCATAACTTCCAACACCGCTTCGTCTTCGAATTCAGGTACTCTACCAAGTCAAACCGTAACTAACCCTCGTGAGCATGTCAATGCTATCACCACACGAAGTGGGAAAACTTGTGAAGGACCTTCGACTCCTCTTATTCTAAAAGGTGCACCTGTGTTTCTACTCCCTCTAAAGGAAACCGAACACAACCCGGAACCGTCAATGGATTAAAGTGCAAAAAAAAAAAAAAACCAAGTTCAGAAAGTACCAGCACAAGTCCCACATCCAGATCATAGAACTACCATTTTTATTGAAATTTCCATACCAAAACCCAAGAGCAAGAAAACTGTTCAAGAGCCTAATTCTCCAGAGCCTAAATCATATCAACCTAAACTTCCATACCCCGATGAGGATGAAAGTAAGAGAGAAAGATATCACGCCACTGCTCAGCAGAGCAGGTTTATGAAGTTTGTTTAAAACTACTACGTTTGAAATTGGTTTAAAAGATGCTCACATTGAAATGCCGAAATCAACCAAATGGATAAGGCACTTTTATTGAGAAACAAAAAAAATAAACAGAAATCGCCATGAGAGTTAATCATAACCTAAATGCTGAAAGATCTGCCATCGAAGTCTTGAACAAAGTTTCCCGAGAAACTCAAAGATCCTCGGAAAATTTCATATCCGTGTGCACAACAAGCACTTGATAGGATACCCACAAATGCTTTAGCCGATTCTGGACTAGCATAAATCTTTTGCCTCATTCTATCTAAATGCAAGCTTAGGCTTGGAAGCAGTGAAGCCCAACCGAAATGACACTCAGAGCCTTGCTAAAAACCGTTCCGTTACGCACCCTATAGGATAGCCGAGGATGTTGTAGTTAGAGTTGATGGTTTCACTTTTCTTGCTGATTTTGTAGTGGTTAATTTTGAACCAGACCCAAGAGTGCCTATTATTTTAGGAAGACCCTTCCTTCGCACCGCAAAAGCTCTCATTGATTTGTACGAAGAAACATTGACTTTAAGAGTAGGAAAGGAAGAACTTGTTTATTATGCCGATAAATCTGAGAAAAATAAGCATTTTGTTCACGCCATTTCTGTCATCGATTTCTCAAAAGATGATCCGTTTAGTGGCAGTACCACTACTCATTCTGATGATCCTTCTCCTAGTTCTTCTCCGGTGAAGACTAGTGATAATCTTGAGGAGTTCGCCGATGAACTCACTCTTCTTAAAAAAGATATTCAAGAAGGAAATTTTCAAGATCATTCAAATCCTCTTTTTGAATTTGATGACAATTTCAAATCTAGCACCATAAATCCTCTTTTTGATGAAATGGAAGAAGATGTCGAGATCAAGAATTCCAACGTTTCTGATGAGCCAGTTTTACTCAACACACCTTTATCCGATAAGGTTGAGTGTTTCGCTCCAGAAGATGATAATGATGAGATCGATGCTTTTCTAGCTATGGAAGTTTCTTCTAATTTTGAGGAAGGTTATTTCGATTCAGAAGGAGACGTAACTTTTCTTGATAATCTGCTTAGTGATGATACTACCCATAATCTGAGCGGGACTTAATGTAGCATGATAACTATTATTGTAAGAGAACTCAACTAAAGGCAAGTGTCTATCCCAACTGCTTCCAAAATCAATCACACATGCCCGAAGCATATCTTCCAATGTTTGGATAGTCCTCTCGCTTTGCCCATCCGTTTCCGGGTGGTAAGCGGTACTTAAGTCCAATTGAGTCCCCAAGGCCTTTTGGAGAGATACCCAAAACCTTGACGTGAACAAACTGTCTCTGTCAGAAATAACCGACACGGGCACACCATGCCTACACACAATTCCTTAAGTTAAAAATGAGCAAGCTTCTCAATACCATCGGTCTTCTTCATTGGTAAAAAGTGAGCTGATTTGGTCAGTCGGTCTACGATGACCCAAATCGAATCATAACCGCTGGGGGTTCTTGGAAGTCCAGACACGAAATCCATGGTCACTTTTTCCCATTTCCATTCAGGAATTTCCGGTTGCTGAAGCAAGCCTGATGGTTTCATGTGTTCCGCCTTAACCTTGGCACATGTTAAGCAACTTGTCGATATATGTGGCGATATCAGCTTCATATTCGGCCACCAATACAACTCCTCAATCTTGATACATTTAGTAGACCCCGGGTGAATCGAATATTTGGATTTATGGACTCATGCATAATTAATTATCTTAATCCTCCATAAAGAGGCATCCATATGCGCTTATCTGATACACTTATTCCTTTGTGCGAATTTCAAAAAAAATTTGCTTTTGCTTCCTTCCCAAGTTTTTCCTTCTTTCATCTTTTACCCTCCTCTTAGGGACTTTCAACTTGATCTTCAAGAATTTTTGCAATTAAGTTCTTTATGATCCGTGAGCTTCAAAGATCTCACCCTCAAGTGCTTTTCCATTTTTCCTCCTATTAGAGCATCGGTACCAACGTTCGCTCTTTCCCGGGTGATAACGGATTTCACAATCGTAATGCTCAAGAGTTCTATCCATCTTGCTGCCTCATGTTTAGTTCCTTCTGTCCAAAATATATTGAAGGCTTTTATGATCGTATAACACAGTGCACTTCTCCACCATACATTTAATGCTCTCCACAGTCTTAGAGCAAAAACTACCGCACCCATTCCAAATCATGGGTCATATAATTTTCTTGAGTCCTTAATTGCCGGGATGCATACGCGATGACCTTCTCACGCTGCATCAACACAGCTCCATAACCTTTCAATGAAGCATCACAGTACACAACAAAATCTTCGGATCCTTCTGGCAATGCCAAAATAGGAGCACTACATAATTTATCCTTCAACAGCTGAAAGGCTTCCTCTTCTTCTTCGCCCCATTCGTAAGTCTTATTCTTTTGAGTTAGCTTGGTAAGTGGCTTGGCGATTAAGGAGAAACCCTCGATGAATCTCCGATAATAGCCAGCTAACCCTAAGAACTGCCTTACCTCAGTCGGAGACTTCGGAGCAGACCAACTCTTGATTGCTTCAACTTTTGCTGGGTCCACGTGAACACCCTGACTATTAATCACGTGACCGAGAAATTGCACAGAATCTAACCAAAATTCACATTTCGAAAACTTCGCATACAGCTTCTCCTTCTGAAGTAATTCCAGAATAATTCTTAAGTACTCTTCATGCTCCTCCTTGTTCTTGGAATAAATAAGGATGTCGTCGATAAACACAATTACAAATTTGTCGAGGAACGGCCTACATACCCGATTCATCAAATCCATAAATACAGCGGGTGCATTCGTCAATCCAAATGGCATTACTTGAAATTCGTAGTGGCCATAACGAGTCCTGAATGCCGTGATTGGAATATCCTTTTCTCGAACACGAAGCTGGTGATAACCGGACCGCAAATCAATCTTCGAGTACACGCTCGAGCCTTGAAGTTGGTCAAATAGATCATCGATCCTTGGGAGAGGATAAC